>LGRX02007383.1:0-35351 GCA_001247695.2 Cymbomonas tetramitiformis | reverse complement strand
TATTCGTGAGACCATTTGTCGGCGCACCACGCCAGAAGCTAAATGCGCCCCTTGACTGTGCTGCAATTTGTCAACGTTTGAATTGGAAATCGCGCTCCTCTTTCCAAGGCCGGCCAACCATGCCCGATGATGGGCATGTTGAGGAACCGTCAACGCCTGTTTCTGATGCTGCTGCCGGCATGAGTGGCTTCGTGAGGTGCTCTCGCGCAGCATGGTCGCGCCGCACGCGAGCATCGGCTTCGTCTGCACGGGCCCGGCGGTTTTCGCGTACAACATAACGACGGGGGAGCGCATACACAAGTGAGCCCCTCGCTTCGAGCTGCGCCCCACCCGGCGATTAATTCTCGCCCGAGCGCGCGAGCAGCGCTCTGGAAGGAACACTGACGTCCATCCGAAACGTCCAGAGCTACCCCGAACGAATTCCATGAGTACCTGGCTGCACGGCGCAGGAGGCATCAAATGGCAGGCCTGGGGATCCTTGGCGCGTACCTGGAGAGGCCAACACTTGTGATGTGTGTAAGCGCCCCGGGGTCGGGGCCGGGGCCAGGGTCGGGGCAGGGTCGAGCCGCAGCATCCCGGCGCAAATGTGAGCTTTTGGGGAGTTTTGAGGGCAGCGCGCGCTCCAGTGTTGTCAGCCCGACCTTTGAGGCGTGCGCGGTTCGCGCGCCGCACGCAGGTACGTGTGCGGCTATGGTCAGGCGCAAGCTCCGAAGATACTGGCTGCCAGTGCCGACAGCACTTGCTTATACACCATCAGCCAACAGGTGAGTGAAGGGGGCGTCGACAGGCCTCTTGCTCAGAGCCTCTCGACGGAGTGGGCGGTACATATCGTTACAAGAGACCGAAATGTAATGCGGCCAAAATGCCGTGCGCTATCATCATCATGACACCTTAACAGGATTCCACACAGATGAAATTGGCCGAGCACACGGGCAGGTCGACGTTATCACGATGGACAGGAAACTACACCCGCACCCACATCACATCGATGAGCAGGAAAAGCCGGCGACAACTGCGTCGTATTCATCTTATATGTCACGTACCTCGAGTGGTAGCATCGGAAGGAAATTCCAACCTATAATATGCAGCCCGTAAAGCATTTGCTGATCCCAGGGCAACTGGCTCACGGCGAGATAGGGATGCGACACCCTGATCGCGTGCCCTGTGGAGTGCCACCGTGGCAGGAGGTGTCGAAGTGGAGAGTGAAGACCGGCGAGCTGCTGGAGACCATCCCCCTCGCGTCCACGCAAGCGCTGCTGAGCGGGAACGATGAGCACCTCTTCCTCGGCGGAGGGCTCCTGAGCGACTCCGGCGACGTTGAAACTCTCGGCCCAGCTTGCATCCGGGTGGTTCGCGCCGATAAACACTTGGAGCCTGCCTTCCTCATCCCGATTGGGGGCATTTGTGGCGCATACTCCAAAACCTTTAGCTTGATGGCGGATGCCCCAACCTCGAGCTCACCCGATCTGAAAGATGCAAGTTCCAACCCTCGTGATGCCGGAGAGGAAAGAAGAAGGTGACTCGGCCTTCGGATTTGACTCCAAAACCTTGACACTGATGGTGTCTGTGACTGATGGTGTCACCCACGGATGGTGTCAATCACATGCATGCATGAGTGACAACAGTGCTCATCGCACCACTTGGTGACTGATTTGTGGACGGGGATGGGCTCGAGGACGGAGAGCAGCCGCAGCTCTTATGCTCCGATGCGAATCACTGCCATGGTACTCCACCACACCTGCATCTACGCTGCGGCACAGTGTGAGCCGATCGAGCCTGAGGCCCTGGTGCCGGGCGCGTCCCCACCCGGACCGATCCGCCGGGTGCGCTCGTTTGCAGTGTTTGGATGGGAGTACCGGGGGGCAATAGACGGCGCCGGGGAGGACGCCGGCAAGCCCCACCGGCTCAAGCCTAGTTCCGGCAGAGGCGCCCAGCCGCCAGAAAGTCTCCAGCGTGACGAAGGTGTTTCCCCTGACTGGGCCAGCCAGACCTTGCCCTGGCTGGGGGAGGCTTGGGCCATGCAGGCACCCCCATCTTGGCTGGGGGGGGTAGACCCTCGCCAGATGTCTTTCCACGTTCTAGCCCTAGCCAAGGATACCGACTTGCTGTGTGGCGCCGCCAGTTATACCCCCAGACCTCGCCCGCCTGCAGCCATGGGAGGCTCTCATGGCCAAGCAGGGGCAAAAGGGGGTGACGCTGCGTTTGACGCCGCCTCCGCAGCTTGTTTTGTGTGGCAAGCACGGACCGGCGCAGCGCTGCACCGGCTCGACGGAAGCGCTCTGATGCTTGGGGCTCCGACCCGTGCGATTCATCTCGAGGTGTGCGAGAAGATGGAGGAGATCTACGTGGTCCGTGAGTGGGGGCACACGTCTGTCCCTGCTGCTCTGGGTTGGGGTGGAGCGCGTCCTGACCACACTAGTGTGAGGGGCTGGCCGGCAAGGAGCGCCCTGAGCTGCTGGGGGCTACGGACCGGGCACCTGCTGAGCGAGATGCTGCTGCATGGCCGGGTGCGCCGGCTGCTGCCTAGTGGCCCTGGGCTCGTCAGCGCGCATGCCAAAATCGATGCTGCCCACGTCATGTGCCAGCACCTGCTCCTGCTCGAGGACCACCCTGATGGGACCTCCGAGGACCTCCCCGTGGCGGCAGGAGCGGCGAATGTGGCGCAACCGGTCCAGGGGAAGCAAGAAGCGATCCCGAGCTCGGAGGACGGCGCTCCGCGAAATGGGGAGGAAGGAGGGGCGCTCCGGGTACTGCGGGAGTTGCGGCTCGCAGGCCATGGAGTGGGGTTTGCAATCCTGGACCGAGTCCGCGATGGGCTGGGCGCCCTGGAGGAGTGGCCCCTGAGGTACCAGGAGGCTGCGGGCAAGGGGGGCTTAGAGGGACCGTGGAAAGATTTCTTCGTTCCGGGACACGCTTGGTCATCAGTGGCGGAGGTTTGCACAGTCCCGGACGGCAGTGCCGGCGGCGCGGCAACTGTGGTTGAGGATATAGCGGATTCGCTCTCTTACAACCGGCTGCACGAGAGCGGTGCGTCCGAGATGGATGCGGGCCATTGCGAATATGTGCCGATGATGGCGAATGCCGAGAGGAACTTGCAGGACTTGAAGCAGGGCCGACTGGGATCGACGGAGGGGGGTAAGGCTTTGCTCGCGCGGTTCCTGCCCGACTCGTACGCATCGAGCCGCGCGGTGAGCGCCTACCGCAGTCTGGCGCAGCCGCTGCGGCAGCGTGTGCGGATGCCGGGTGTTGCCGCGCAGCTCGAGGACCTCAAGGGGGCCGTGGTGACCCACCTGGAGCATGGCGCGGACGGCAGGTCGGCCCAGCGCGCGCATGACGGGGCAGTGGGGACGCGTGTGGCAGTGTTGCAGCACGCGGTGGCTCGCTTCACGGAGGCCGCCTGCGAAGGCCTTCGGGCAGCCCTCGCCCTCGCCCCCTCCGGCGCCGGGCCCGAGGAAGCAGAGCTGCGCACAGCGGAGGCGGAGGTGCAGCGCGCAGCGAGCGCGGCAGCGGAGTTCGCGATCACCGCCGGAGAGCGCGACCTCGGGCTCAGCGGTGCGGTGCTCGACACACTGAAAGCGGCAGTGGGAGTACTGGTGTTCCTGACACGCAGTGCGCGGGCACGTGGTGTTGACGGTAAAGCCGGCTCCAACGAGGCGTGTCGGCTGGGAGGCCAAGGGGCGGCCACAGGGTACGTGTCACCTCTTGACCGCCCGATGAAGGGTGCGTGCGCGGAAGAGTGTGCGATCATGCGTGTGGTGCGGCAAGTGGAGGTGGACACGGAGACAGAGGACCTGGACATGCTGCTCATGCCGGCGCGTGGATGGCGCACGGGCCGTTGGTGGCGTGGCGTGGCGGGGGTTCAGGCGTCGAGGGGCCGGGTGCTGACTCGGCAGGAGGTGCGCACGGGCCCCGGGGAGCGCGCCCCGCTGCTAAGGCTGTGGGAGGCGCACAGTGGGCACGAGGTCCGAGGCCCGAACGCTGAGGCGCTGATGGTGGCAGATCTAGAGGAGATCTCGGACGTTAGCGTCATCGTCGGGCATGACGCGAAGGTGGGCGTGGAGGTCGTGCTCCTCTGCCGCGGGGAGAACCGGCTCCTGCAGCTGAGGGAGGTGCAGGAGGAGCCTAACTTGGGCCCCCGCAGCCTATCCAGCGCCCGGGGGCAGGTCCTGGAGGGCTGGAATGTGAAGACCGGCATCCAAATGTGGAAGACGAAGGTAGCCCTGGGAACCCCGATGGCGGTGGCCCCAGACAAGGAGACGGTCTTTGTCATCGGGAGTTCGGACCCCGATGCTTCTGAAGCCACCGCCGCCGCCGCGGGGAAGGGCGCCGCCGCCGCCGCCGGTAGAAACAATTTCATCCACGCCCTCAACATCCGCACGGGACGAATGCAGCGCTCGCACCACGCGCCTGGAGGCGCCGGGAATGTCGAGGATGCCACTCAGGCCGCCGCAGTTGCTGCTGCATCCGCCACCGCTTCCGCCACCAGTACACATGCCACCACCAGTCCCGACTACAGCAGTCCCTTCGGTGGGGGTGATGGAAGCGGTGATGGTGGAAATGGTGCTGTGGCTGTGGCGGAGACGGCGGGGAGGGTGCACTACGCAGCACCTCCATACGGCTCAGGTGCGATGGTAAGCGCACTGGTGGCCAGCAGGGACGCTTCGCGGGTTTATATGATTGGACCGCGGTTTGGGGATGCAGAAGTGTGCGGAGTTGCGACTGCGGACAGCACCGAGGTGTGTCGGTTGAGGTTACCGGACCCTCATTCAAAGGTGGCCAGCCTGCACAGCACACCGGATGGGGCGCTCCTGCTGATTTCTGGGCGCATGGGGGAGGTCCTGGTGGCTGAGGCAGCAACGGGGGAGGTGTGCCGCGTGCTGCGGATCGCTCCAGTGCACCTCGTCGCGCGCCTCACCCTCTCCACCATAGATGCCTCAGCTTACCCGCATCCAATCCCCCCGGAGCTTTCCTCCGTGGTGCCGTGTTCTGCTCGGAGCGACGTCTTCTCTGTGACTTGCGTTCAGGTAGGGGGGGGCGCCCGTCTTAGGATTCCGCCCCTCTCCCCCGTGCCTTGCAGTACGCATACGCAGGAAAGTTTCAACAGCTGTTATTGGCTCGCGTCACACTTCTGATCGACTTTGCTGGCTTGATGAATTGCGACACACGTGCGCTCCGTGCATGATGCTCACGGAAACATGTCGCTTGCGGCGGGACATACAGAGCCGACGCTCGCCTGGGTATGCAGAAGTCACGCGCGTCGGAGGGAGAAGGACAGTGCATAGGGGCTGCATCGACGGCGTCGTGATCTCGCACTGAGGGCGAGCCAGGAGGGAGCCGGGAGGGAGGTGGGGACGCTGCACCACCACCCCACAGGTGATAAAGGTAGCTCGGGAAGCTCCGGCAGACCTGGAGGACGAGAGCCCGGGCTCGGAACAGGCGCAGTGGATGGTGGTGGCCGGCGCAATGGATGACACGGTGAGTGCTTGGCGGCTCGCAACCGGCTCGCTGGCATGGCAGAGCCGGAGGAGCCTGCTGCCGGTGCGGGACCGTGCGGACGTGCTCATCGGGGAGGAGGAGGCCCCTTCAGATGCGGCGTTCGCGCTGCCGCGGGTGATTCCCCCCGGCAGGCAGTGCGGGGTGAGCGCCCTCACGCCCTGCAGCGAGGCGGGACGCCGTGTGATTGCCTCGGCGCACTGCACGCTGGTGCGGCTGTGGTGCGTGGAGACCGGGGAGCAGCTTGCTGCGCTGGATGGGGCGCATGGCTCGCAGATCTCCCACCTGAGCTTCGCGCAAGGCGGCAAGGCGCTCGTCACGGGGTCGGAGTACGGCCGCGTGTGCGCGTGGAACCTTGGTGGCGATCTTCATCAGCTGAACAAATCGCCGCCCTCCTCCCCCTCGCTGCAGTCAAAGGGAGCGGCAGCCCTCGCTTCTGCTCAACGCGTGCCGCGGGCGCCATTGCAAGCGCCTCCCCGGAACTGGCTCATATCGCAAGCGCGGCAGCACCCCCACCAAATGCATCACGTGCAGGACCCAGGGCAGTGGGACGCTGAGGGCTGGAGGCTGGCGGCGCTGCTGAAGGGCGGGCGCCGGCATCGCCTCACACATATGGCAGTGTACGCTGGACGGCAGCTGCTGTTGGTGGCGGACGAGCCAGTGTTGCAGGTAATGCACTCGATTGGCAACTCGATATGTGCTGCGTATGGCAAGCGCTTTTCCTTTCACAGTTTAGGCTTCAAACTTATTTCAAACTGATTCAACACATTATATCAGCCATTTTTTAAACTAATCGTCCCTTGAATAAAAACAGTTGTTATCACTTTTGAACCCTCTTCCACGAGTGGTTTTAATACATTTTTTCCTTCTTCAAAGCGGTGGCTTTTGCCACTTAATAACCCACTAAAATGGGCAGTTTATATCACTTGAAAACACCGAAAAAGTGGCCGTATTCATTACTCAACTTATCACTTCAAAATACCGAAAATAGTAAAGTTATTTACGTCGGTTGGTAAGTTCTAGGATGCTTGACGTTTTCCAATGAAACTTGGTGTGCTAATAGTTCTTTCATAGACGATTATTTCGAGCTATTATGATCGCCCTCATATCTGGGGCCCCCGTATGGGTAATGGCTCACTGCACCTGTCCGTGATGGCTCCCCTATGGGTGATGGCTCAGGACTTGAACAGCGCTCTGCGCTGGGCGGTGCACTCCCCGCACGGCTTCCGGCGTGCGGGCAGCACGCAAGGCGACGTCATCGCAGACTTTGCAGCGTTTGCGGAGCGGGCGGCCCCTTGGTTCACCTTATATGGGAGCATCCTGACGCTGGCGGTGACCGCCATCCAGCTCTTCACATATGCCTTCCAGCCCGCCAGCACCCCTGAGAGCTACGAGACCCTCGTGGAGACCCTCCGGGATCTCAACAAGCTGGAGCACGTCTCCATCTCGACTCAGGTACAGTGGATGGCCGACTCCTCACACACTATCACCCCCCCCCTTCCCCTTTAGCGGGGCACCCCGAGCCCTCTAGCCGGCCACAGTGGGCACAAAAGAACTCCGTGTCGCCAACTCGGAAAGCTCATTTTCCCCCTCGAACACGCAGCCACAAGCATTAATCTCAGGTTGCTGCATTGAGGGTCTGTGAGGGGCTCGCCATCTCCATAGGACTCCAGGAAACCTGGAGAAATCTGTGCTGAGGCGTTTGATCCGCGGCGCCGGTGATCATTCTCGGTGTAGGTGCGTAGGGGTCTAGTCACCGCACTTTGCAGCTTTGCCCGAGGCGATGCCCGAGGAGCCATGGTGAGCAACATTGGGGGCCCGGGGGCTTTGGGGGCTCTGGGGCTCTGGGGAGGGAGCATCGCTTCAGGCGCTGCTATGGCTGGGCGTGCTGTTGGTGGCCATTTTCTGGGCCATAATTTTGATCCAAGAAGCCGTGGAGTGGCGCAAGTTCATGCACCCGGACAGCCAAATATCCTCCCTCACCTTCACAGCTTTTGACATCCTCTGCCAGCTTTATTCTGGTGTGCTGTACTTTCCCCTCCTCGAGCTTTTTGCTTCGATGACAGACTGCATACACGACTCCGAGGGCTCCGGCCGCATCGTTCTGGCCGCAGATCGCCAGGTAGGCCGCGCTGTCATCATGCTTACCCGAGTTGGAACAGCTTGGTGGCCTGCGCCTCTTGCGGCCTGTGCCGAGCCGATTGTGGCACATCACGGAGTCGCGCTGAGAGGCGCAAGGAGGAGGGGGTGTGACGCGGGGCATCAGGTGGAGTGCTGAGAGGCGCAAGGAGGAGGGGGTGGCGTAGGGGCATCAGGTGCGGAGTGCTGAGAGCGCAAGGAAGGGGGTGGCGCGGGGCATCAGATTGGAGTGCTGAAACCAAGGGGAGGGAGGGGTGGCGCGGGGCATCAGGTGGAATGCTGAGAGGCGCAAGGTGGAGGGGAGGTAGCATGGGGCATCAGGGTGGAGTGCTGAGAGGCGTAAGGAGGAGGGGGTGGCGCGGCATCAGGTGGGTGCTGAGAGGCGCCAAAGGAAGAGGGGGGGTGGCGGGGCATCCAGGTGGAGTGCTGAGAGGCGCAAGGAGGAGGGGTGCGCGGGGCATCAGGTGTGAGTGCTGAGAGGCGCAAGGAGGAAGGGGGTGGCGGGCATCAGGTGGAGTGCTGAGAGCGCAAGAAGAGAGAGGTGGCGGGGCATCAGGTGGAGTGCTGAGAGGCGTAAGGAGGGGAGGAGGGTGGCGGCGGGCATCAGGTGAAGTGCTGAGGCGCAAGGAGGGGGGGTGGCGCGGGGCATCAGGTGGAGTGCTGGACATCGGGTCGGAGCGGACATTTGATAGCATATGCGCTCCCATCGGCGGCGGCGGCGGCGATATATGTGCCAATGGTGTACCGGTTTTTGCGGGTGCGGAAGAATCTGTCAGCGCTTGAAGGCTGCGTAAACCCCCTGGACATGCGCAAGGACCTAGTGGACACCCCGCACCTGGAAGACCGCCCCCAGCGCACCCTCTGGAGCCTGTCGATGTCCTCCAGGAGACCGGTGCTGCCCCGCAACTGTCTCACACCTCCTGCACGATGCAGGGCGTGCCAGGAGCGTCATCTGATCTCAGCAGGAGTAAGGATCGACGAAGAATCGTGTGCGGCCATGCTCTGTTCCCTGCACGGGCTGTGGTGAGGAATCGCTGCGACCAAGGAATTGCAAAACACAGACCGAGCCTGAGCAACATAACAAAGTGTAGAGCTCAGTCTGAGCCTGAGATCAGCACAACCAAGCTTAGAACAAGGACTGAGCCTGAGATCCGCACAGCGAAGCGTAGAGTGCAGACTGAGCCTGAGATCCACACAGCGAATCGTAGACCGCAGACTGAGCCTGAGATCCGCACAGCGAAGCGTAGAGCGCAGACTGAGCCTGAGATCTGCACAGCGAAGCGTAGAGCGCAGACTGAGCCTGAGATCCGAAGGCAAGAGTCTCTGAGGCATCTCGTTGTTTTCGGGAAGATGGAGAGGAGTGGGGGGTAGGGGGGCGGGGAGTGCAGGGCTGGTGTTCTTGAAGAGCGTCGTGCTCCTGGCAAACGTTTTCTTGACCAAGTACGCCAACGTGACCGCGCTGATCACTCTCGTTGTCGGCGTCCAGCTTGTGTGGCTCACCACGTTCCGCCCGGCATATTCCAACGGCACTGCCAACATCGCCCACTTGGCAGTGAATGGTGGGGTCTGCTACACTTACCTAGTTGGCGCTCTGTGCGCAGTGGACAAGTATGGCTTGGTGCGCAACCCCTGCGCTCCCCAACGACTCCACATTCCGCCCCTCATCGCCCCATCGACCGCGACCCGCGCCAGCCCGCCCCACTTCGTCCCACCCCCTGGCATGCGTGGCGATGCTCTCGCAGATGAGACGCAAAGCTGCCGGCTTCAGATGTGGTGACCGCATGTGCCAGGCGCCGGGGTGATGCACACGGAGCTCGACACAGCGACGGGTGCCCCTCAGTGACACGTGTGTGGCAGTGAGGAGGGCCGCTTCGCTTGCTGCACTTCATTGGCTCGGCTGATGGGGGGGTGAGTGGCGGGCTGGGGTCATCTCCTATTCTGCCAGGAGCTCGATGGACGAAGTGACAGCGACAGCAGTTGCAGCCAGAACTTCGTGAATCTGCCGCTGCTGGTGGTAGCGCTGATGGTGCTCATCGTCCAGCTGGCGAGACGCCGCCGCTTTCGATCCCACTTCGCCCCGCCCATCACCGTGGATGGGGCGCCCAAGCTCAACTTCTCCAAGCTACGTGAGATGGGGCAGGAGCTGAAGGATCTCAAGCTGCTGCACGACTTTGCCAGGGCCGGGCGTAGCCCCCTATGTCCAACCTTCAAGCACTTCCGGGAGGCAGCCGGCTTCGCCCCGCCTGAGTTTGCGCCCGTGGCGCCTGCCACGTGGGCACGATGGAAGGTGGAGCCATCCGAGTCGCACGAGGGCGCCACGTGCGGCTGGGGCCTGCTCCACCAGGTATGGCCTCGCACCCTGGACGCCTTCCGTCCAATCGGACGTGTTCTGTGAGGGCACATCTCTCTGCAGACACATACCCTTGCTGCCAGCCTTGGCATATGGAGCCACGTGGCACTGTCTGGGGAGTGGAAGGCCCGACCCGCCGGTGCCACACAAGCAGCGTGGTGCACCACCCGCCGACCTGCTTCATGAAGCCTGCAGTGACACTTAGGTGAGACGACAGACTGAGACGGGACGCGGCGTTGTGGGGGCTGCGCGCACGCAGAAGACGGCTGGTGCAGCTGCGGAGGAGCGTGGGGAGCTGTGTGCCATGTCCGGCCGCGACCTCGCAGAGGGGAAATATCGGGAAGAGCAGGTGTTGGCGATATTTGGTGAACTGCGTCCTCTTGCCAGAGACTCGAAGGGCCTCCGCTTGGCCGCTCAGGAGGCGCAGGGGGGACCCATGACAGCCGCGCACACCACGCCAATAGGAGGGGGGGGCCGCGTCTGGAGGAGGGAGCCCGGGCTGCGTGGCCCGAGGCTCCCGGGAGCGGCAGTTGAGTCAGGGTACCGCTGGGTGGATGACGGCCCGATGCCGATGAAAGAGCATGCTGGGGACCCCACACAAGGCGCTGGCATCGGGTGCGATGAGCGCCTCCTCGTCATGCTTGGGGCGCAAAAGGAGGGTGAAGCTGAGGTGCCGAGCGCCGAGGCACTGCTGGCATGCTGCTCTTTCCTCATGGAGCGCAGCGCATCAGCCCGTGCTCGTAATCCGGGGGTGCTAGCTAATTGGCTGGTGAGAGCCCGATGCCCTCCGCCTTGCGCAGAGGGCCGCTTGCTTGGCGCGAGCGGCCGCCATTTCGCCTCATTTAGATGGATGAGTGAGAGCGGCCCTTTGATTGGCCTTGGCGCAGGTGACGTCCGCAGTGAACGAGGGCGTCTCCTGGATGCGCACCTTCACGGAAGCTTCCTGGGGCGAGAAGCACAAAGCGCGGCAAGCAGCGTTGAAGGAGCGTGTGGAAGCAGCCCGCGCGCCGCTGCAGCGTAAGGAGGTAGTCGAGGCGCTCGACAGGGACCAGCTCCTCGACCTCATGGGCAGTATGATTCAGAATCTCAAGGAGAGCTGTGCAAGCAGGGCGCATGGGCGGGGGAACGCCGTGCCTGCGGGGGACCCGTCGATTCCTGAGCTTCCAGGGCTTGTTCCTGATACCAAACCTCAGATTCATCATAGCACACCTGATCATCGAAGAAGGTGCGTCCCACGTGTTCGGTTCTTGGGAAGGCGCTGGACCGCAGCGAGGAGACTCAGGGTTACACGCGGCGCTTTCCGTGAATGCTCTGGAACACGCTGATATGACTCCGGCACCATCAGAGGCCTCTGTGCAGTGTGTGGATGAGCCGGGCGTCCGACCATGATGCGGCGTGTACCGCGGACGGTAGCACACGGTGACGGCGATGCAGCGTAGAGCGCTGTGTAGCGCGCAGAGCAGTGCAGTGCAGTGTGTAGTTCTACTCTGTGAGGTTCAGAGACGGGTGTCTGAGCCCAAAGATCTCTCACTGAGGTTGCCGGGTTGCGGGCGACTCGGGCACTGCAGCGTGAGAGCAAGCGAAGTCCGAGTAGAAGCCAACTACCATGCTGGCGAGGGCGCCATCCTCGCCGTGTTGGATACTCTTCTTCCTGACGAGACTGATATGCTCTTTGGACACGTGGCCGTAGAGGACGCAACGCACCTGAGACATGAGCGCGCATCAGTGATGAAGCGAGGGCAGCAGGGATTGTCGAACTCGTTGCCGGCAACTCCTGCCAGTGACAAAAGGCTGGAGGCAGTTGCAATAGATGTGGCTAGCTTGGCTAGTCATCAACGGAGCTTCGGCCCAATGGAGACGCGCGCGGCACTACTGGAGCATATGATCCAACGTCTGGTGCAGTACATCGGATGGCTGGGGGACGACATGATCCGACGCGCACCCCAAAAGGAAGCATCCCAGCTCCTGCAGAGCCTCTCGTACGACTTCTGCATCAGCCTGCCAGCCCTCATTGAGGTGTCTCAGGTGCGCTCGATGCTCCCAGTCGCATCTTCCTCTCACAAATTGGTCATGGATTAGAGAGTGGCTTGCAGCGCATCAGCTAAGTCACTGGCTGCTTACACAAAATACGGCATGCAAACATGGTATGCACTGTATCACGGCCAGCCTATGCCCCGCTCGGCCGGAGGTTGTGACGGCCTGATATACTGCATGTTCCTGCACGGAGACCACGCGTGGAGCTTCTGCTCTGATTAGGAAACAGAATGAATTTTATGTATTCATTGTTTGAAACGCGATGCTGCTGTCTCCGGATGTAGTTGTCACGATTCATGTGTGTCAGCCGTTTGCCTGTTTCACTTGTGAATAGTGAAGTATGTGAGAAGTCAATGTTTCTCGCACAGTCATAATGGATGTGGCCTGTACATAGCCGATTCATCTTGTGCTCTCCCGTATGCTCATGAAGTCAATGCACCTGTGTGGATCATACAGTTGTATGCCACGCGCCTGGGAGTAATACGAGCTGTCGTTGTGTATGAAGGTTCATTGTGCACGCCCTTCTGTGCATTATAATGACATACCGCTGATAGATTTTGTTGCAGAGCACCGCTTTTAGCCTTGGTTCGGGGGTGGGTCAGAATTCTGTTTGCAAGTGTTTGTGCAGGAATGTGCCTGGGTTTTTTGCTAATAGTTTGGTTCGATGGTGTGTGGGCAGTCCGCAAGCCATTTCGACATATCAGAATATGCAGAGTTGGTTGACAAAATAGCAGAAAGCCTATCGCGTCTGCAGCAGCGATGGGGCATGCGGCAGTTCGCACAGCCAAGCACACTCCTCACGTTTGAAGCCCCCGATCAATGGAACGAAATAACGAAAAAATGGCTCCGTCGGGAAGCCATGGTTGTGGGTGAGAAGTCCATTTCCTGATAATACTGCGTAACGACATGATGTCACACCACGCTTGAGTCATGGGAGCTTGCTTGAGAATGGCGCGTAGTAAATACAAGAGGTGCGAAATTTCCATGAAGATATGCGATGTGCAATGCACATGCTATTCAATCACTAATTAGAAGATGTCATTTTGCAAGGCCCCAAACACAACATAGTATACCATAATAGCAATTTAAATACTTAATCAATTCCAAACTTAGAAACACGATAGTGTGTAGCTTGCCTTGAAGTTTTAGATATATCCGAAAATGCTGAAAAATGAGACCAAGAAATAAAGATCCTAAAGGTGGGATGGGTAAGGTTGGGGGAGCTCACTTTACCCACAGTAGACTTCCCACTATAATCTTCTGAAACGCATGCGTCTTCTTGCTACTCGGTGTCACGTTCCAATTCCACGTAGGAAAACCCGCGAAGGTCTTGAGCATGCAAGGCTTCTTCGTTCGTATACCTTCTTGCGATGTGGAAGTTGGGACCCGAGTTGACTTTGCGCATTTGAGGTTGAAAGAAAGGGCTAACTACGTCCTCTTCGCTCTCAACATGTTGGGTGCTGTTTTCCAATTGTTCATCCTCTCTGGCAAATAGCCCAGTGAAGGAAACAGGCGCAAGGAGGACAATAACAGAAAAACGTCGCATAATAGCTGCGCTCCGGATAATCTGGATACGCGGTTTCCCACGGTTACCTGGCAGATACGGTATGTTTTCTTCGTTTTATGTGGTGTTCTTCGTTTTAGAGAGACTCGGTGTGCCTTGAGCATGCAAAGCTGGGGGGAATGGTGATGACGACCTAATCGAAAGTCGTAAAACTGATCCAATGACATCGATACGGATCAATTACACGATTACAAATTTCGACCATCTCCAAACGTGGTGCAGCCTAGACCTGCGACGCGTTTTTGACGTCGGGTGGGGGGTAGGAAATGCACTGGCACACCCAGACCCGAGTACAAGCGCTGTCCACACGTGTGGACAAGCGCAAACGAGTGGTGCTTTCGGGCCTCACACTGTTCACACGCCCGTCCACACGTCGTCCGTACGCATCGGTTTGTTCAGTGACACGTCCACATGGTGTCCATATGGCGCTGATGAGGGGTAGGAAAGGCACTGCTCCCTGTCCACACGGGTGGACAGTGATTTCCGAGTGGTTTATGCGTATGGACGGCCACTATCCGTACGTGTAGACAGTATGACAAGCGTCCGTACGTATGGATGACGCAAGGAAAACCGGGCGAACTAACTAGAATCGTCCACACGTGCGCACGCGTGTGAACGACGTATGCAAAACCGTATGGACATCAGCACTTAAAGTAATTAGGCCTGTCCACACGTGGATTTAGCCAAAAAGAAAACCCCGCCCATATGCCGTCCATACTTAGTCCACACGGCGGACAGACGGTTTTCCACACGCGTGTGAAAAGGCCTAGAATTTGTTGGGGATGCTTCTGCGTGTGAACGTGGTGGCACTAGGGTCCATCCTACTGACACTGCCGTGCCGTCGGTGAAGTGATAACTCACCGGCACATTGAGCGCTGCTTCTAGCACCCCAGGAGGCACGGTCGAGGCTGCGAGGTGAGGATGCCCAGCGAGGTATGGATGGGCGGATGGCAGGGGTCCCCATGAACTGTGACCACAGCTCTTGTGCACTTCCACACAATGTTTGATGCCGCCACTGTTGCTGTTGCTGTTGCTGTTGCTGTTGCTGTTGCTGTTGCTGTTGCTGTTGCTTTGCTGCTATTGCTATTGTTGCTTGTTGCTATTCTTATTCTTTATTCTTTTTGTTGCTGTTCTTTATTCTTTTGTATTCTTGTTGCTATTCTTTATATTATTGTATTCTTTATTGCTTATTCTTTATATCTTTATTCTTTATTCTCTTATTCTTTATTGCTATTCTTGTTGCTTTTCATTGCTGTTGCTATTTTTGTTGCTGTTGCTATAATTGCTATTCTTTTCTGTTCTTTATTCTTGTTGCTTGTTGCTATTCTTTATTCTTATTGCTGTTGCTGTTGCTGTTGCTGTTGCTATAATTCTTTATTCTTGTTGCTGTTGCTGTTACTATTGCTATTGCTATTCTTTATTCTTTATTCTTTATTCTTATTCTTTATTCTTTATTCATTCCATTCTTTATTCTTGTTGCTTCATTGCTCATCCGGGTTTTTTCGACCTGCATTTCCTCGAGAGAGCTCCGCCCTTCCCAGCTCTTCTGAAAGGGGGCGCTCGATCTGCAGGCTGCTAAAAGTGCTCCTCAACAACAGTAGACAACATCAAGCAGTAGGTATACACTAAAGTCTACACTAAAGTATCCCATGCATTTCCCATAAAACTACACCCCCTTAGATAAATCTAGGAAGCAAGGAAACACTTATGATGAAGAAGGGAGAAAGCGCAACTTGAGCGTGTGGCATCTCAGATTCAAACTGAGACCTCCAGACCTTTCGATCTGGCGCTCTATGAGCTATGAGCTCTTGAGCTAATGCCACTCGTCACATACACGGTTAGGGGCGTAACCCGACAGATTTTACGCTTAAATTGAACCAAGGGCGAACAATTGTATTGACGTGTGCGTGTGCCTTGCTACTTTATACTGTTTTTTCCAATCCGGGCGCTTTTAGGGCCTAAAAGCGCCCACCCCTAGGCGCAGACTCTCCAAATGTAGCAATTTATTTTTCTATCACCGAGTTTCATTTGTTTTCCGAGCCGTCCCTCAACACACCGTACGTAAGTCTGCACTGTGTATGCTGGGTAACTCTGACCGAGACTTTGACTACGCCGTGGGCAAACGTACGGTATCGGGTATGTTCAAAACACATATGTGACAGTGCATGGGAATTTAAATGTTTTCTTCATGTAGTATGTACATAACCCCTCTCTCGTAAACATGCCGCATGAAACCTCCACGCGTCCAACTTTCATCGATTTCATCTTCGATCGAATTCCGCATCAAGGACGACACACATTCGTCTCTCGTCAGTCCTTCGTCAGTGTCATGTCACACCATTCACCAAAGGACGAGTGCTCCGTGTCGTAACCCCGCATCGTGTGACCCCTGTATTTATGTGGCTAAAATACGCTTGCGAGAGTTCGTCAGCAGAGGACGCAATTCATCAAGTCTTCATGATTTATATGATTTGTGTATAAATTGCTCAGATTTCATGTTTTGTAAATTCCCCGTGTCTCGTGCGTGCGCCGTATCCTGATGTGGATATCCACAATCTGCGAACATTTAGTACAGTGACTCAAGCAAGGATCATGTGCCGTCCAACGTGCAGCATCAAATTCCGCTTTATACACGATCTCCACCAATTGGATATCATTCCCGTAATTTATAATAATAGTACCGTAAACGTGACACCTCCTGCCAGTCAGCGTACTCGTGTGTCTTCCATAATTAGTTTGAATACATCACGGGTAACGTTAACGTGGTGCATGATACATTCACTGTATTGCTGTACGAAAAATGCCGCCTGCATTGATTATACGACTGATCGCGAATCTTGTCATCTGATTCAGAAAATACACTCTGTACCATTTATATTATATTTACACACCCTTTTGGTCTGCGTCCAATATGCTGAAGTGGACCGATCTATGTAATTGTATCAAGTATTTTCGCATTAAAAAACCCCGGATGCTGTTGCTGTTGCTGTTGCTATTTGCTGTTCTTTATTGCTATTTTGCTTCATTCTTTATTCTTGTTGCTGTTGCTATAATTGCTGTTGCTTTTTTGTTGCTGATGTTGCTGTTGCTGTTGCTGTTGCTGTTGTTTGTTGCTGTTGCGGTTGCGGTTGCGGTTGCGGTTGCTGTTGCTGTTCTTGCTGTTCTTTATTCTTTATTCTTGTTGCTGCCGCTGCTGTTGCGAATGCTACCGATGCTGCTGCTGCTGCTGTTGCGGTGCTGAAACATTGCCCATTCGCTGTACGCTGATCGATAGGGGCATGTTGGAAGTGGATGTATTAACATCCGAGCTTAGGAAATAGTCATCATATTTGTATGCTGCGACCATGGACAATGCATGCACACCAAGGCGATGGCGGGTGCACCCTACTCACACATGTATATATATATGGTAGACATTGATGGGTGGTATGACCTACAACCGACTATTCACATATGACCGCCGCTTCCACGACTCAGATATGCTGAGGGTTAAACGTTGATAAATTTCACGCGTGTGTATATCGTGCGGCTTTCGGATATGTTATCAATGCGCACGTTTACACTGGGTCTTGGAAACTACAAAACAAGGTGTAGAGACGCGAGATGGTCCGAGAATCGCTTCTTATTACACCTTCAACGAACTCGTGAAGAACTTGGAAAATCACGAGAATGCGCAATATTTAGCCCTATAAGCCATGATTGGTGTGCTGTAACACTTAATGGGCATGAGGGCACATCGTCTCTATCATTAAAAATGCCAAGCAAACATGATAAAGAACCGCCGGCATGCTTAAACCGTGTCCCATTATAATAATATGTAGTTCCAACGTCTTCGAGTCGTGGGAATTGTCATGTACATTATTTGACATGCATAAATGCGCACATCGCAACATATACAAATACCATGATTAAGGCTCCCCTGCCTGTTAGCTAATTCCAGGCATGGTTTAGACTGCTCACTTCATTATATGTCCTCTTACAGCGGTGCCTCTTAATGCACTTTGGAACTTTTGTGAGAAAGGTAAGGTATTACACTGAACGGCATGAGATCGGCCAACAAAAGCCAGCCCACCATCATCCCAGTGGATGTGAGAAGCAAATCAGGAGCAGGGCGGGGCCGTGACAAGATACCACAAACTCATACATGTTCCCAACCCTGATGCAAAGCAGCATGGAAAGATGAAACGATGTGACCGATCATCGCCCAACAATTGTTGGTCTCTGGGTAACGGAGTAAGCGGACCCTGCTGGCATGCCCCCCAGTGGCTCCCGGTCGATGGATGGGACCTGTTGGTCCATGGTTATGTCATGAATGCAGTCACACCACACAGCATGGACACCCCATGTCAAAAAAAGGAAACATGCGGGCACCTAAGTGCTCCCCACAAAATTCAAGGGAGAACCCAGAAGTTGTACATCACCACCTTCTGCCTCTCCTCGCAGCACGACAGACGAATCTACCGAGCTCTCCAAGAGGCAGTGCCCGCCAGAATGGCACCACAGGGATAACCGCCTCCCAAAACCCACTTCCACCCGGCGGTCGTCCCCGTTCACAGCGATCCGTCAGTACTTCATATCAAGGTCAAAGAACGCAAGTCCCCCGGCATGTGTAATAACCATGAGCACTGTACACGGAGAGGGAGCTAGCGTCAGACGAATCCAAGACACTCCCAAAAAGCGAGCCGTAGACGAATCCCCGACGCACTCAAAGAGGCAGTACCCATCAGAAGGGTACCACAGGGACAGCCACATCCCATCATCCAAATCATTCCAGTGGCCGTCCCCGTTCACAACGAGATGCCAGTACCCCATAAAGTGGGTATCGATCACCAGTCCCCCGGCAGGTGAAAAAGCCCCAAGGCACTGGACAAAAATAGAGCCAGCCGCAGACGAATCCCCGACGCCCTCAAAGAGGCAGTACCCGCCAGAAGGGTACCACAGGGACAGCCACATCCCATCATCCAAATCATTCCAGTGGCCGTCCCCGTTCACAGCGATCCGCCAGTACCCCATAACGTGGCCGTCACACCAGTCCCCCGGCAGGTGAAAAAGCCCCAAGGCACTGGACATAAATAGAGCCAGCCGCAGACGAATCCCCGACGCCCTCAAAGAGGCAGTACCCGTCAGAAGGGTACCACAGGGACAGCCACATCCCATCATCCAAATCATTCCAGTGGCCGTCCCCGTTACAACGAGATGTCAGCACCCCATAACGTGGCTGCCAACCACCAGTCCCCCGGCAGGTGAAAAAGCCTCAAGGCACTGGACATAAATAGAGCCAGCCGCAGACGAATCCCCGACGCCCTCAAAGAGGCAGTACCCGTCAGAAGGGTACCACAGGGACAGCCACAATCCCATCATCCAAATCATTCCAGTGGCCGTCCCCGTTCACAACGAGATGTCAGCACCCCATAACGTGGCTGTCAACCACCAGTCCCCCGGCAGGTGAAAAAGCCCCAAGGCACTGGACATAAAAAGAGCCAGCCGCAGACGAATCCCCGACGCCCTCAAAGAGGCAGTACCCGTCAGAAGGGTACCACAGGGACAGCCACATCCCATCATCCAAAGCACCCAAGTGGCAGGTAAGTTATTACACACACACGTCTGTACACACTAATTGCTGCCATTCAATGCTGTCCAAGTCAATGAAGATTCTTAGGCACGAAAGGTTCAGAGGTATCGGTTACAGCTTCCTTCAAAAGTGGCACAATAAGATGAATAGCAGATGGGATTAGATTGATAGATACAGCTAAGGGCTCCTTAACATCAGCGACCTGCTTACAACCAGGAACGATGAGCAAACTCTCACTGATAGAGCCATAATCGAAATCGGCCTCACTCTAGACGGTCTTCAGTGATAACTTGAGTCTTTTCAATCCGAATGGAGGCACGAACCTCGAGCCTTCATTTCTTGCTTCACTACCTAGATTACTTCTGTTCGCATTCACTGTGAAGTTCTATTGCTAATGATTCTGTGGTTTGAGGCGCATCCTTCCGAAGATCATCGAAGCCATCTTCCTCGGTGTGACCGGAGGAGTATTCTGCCGGGTCTAAGTACTGCAGCTCAAGGGTCAATGCGTCAGGCATATACACTTCGACAGGCATGTCAGCCACTGCCTTCCGGGGTGTGAAGTCTTTGGAGAGTACTGCTGGAGGAACGTTGGATTGATCAGGAAAAATAGCATCCAAGTACTTGTCAAAGAGATACGTCCCGATCAGAGGCAGAACGAGCAAACCAGCTTGCAGTGGGGCTTCTTTAAGAGACAGTGTAATGATCATGAGGCCCAGGTAAAAATACACTATGAGGAGAACGCGCTTAGTGAAGTCCTTCCAGAAAGATCCGTTGCCCTCGTGCATCGGCTCATGGACGAAGAGCACCAAGAACCGAGCGTTCATAAAGTGGAACACGAAGTACGGGATTGCACCATAGAGCACTAGTGGATTCAAGGTACAGAATGCGACGGCGATGAGAAGCACCAACGCGTGCTTGGCCAACTGCACTTGAAAGGGGATCTGCCTCGGAATCCAGCACTTAAGCTTCTGCCTCTCTGACTTCGCAAGGAAAGTGGTCTTGATAATAAAAATGACAGCGGGAGGTAACTGAGAGAAGCCTAATAACACTGCACCAATTCCCTGGAGCAACAGCAAGTTGAGGAAGAAGTGCGACGTTCCTGGGACACTGTTAGCAAAGATAGACACTGAACCCGTCGGGTCGTCGATGAAGTCCTCCAAAGCGGACAAAAGCGTTCCCGCCAAGATGGTTCCAACAAAGGTATTGGAGACAAAGAAGAAGAAAAGTTTGTGCCCTGCCGAACGCGCCAGCTCCGTGTTGACGTAGAGCCCCTCCTCCTTGGCGAGGGCGAAACAGATTTTGGGAAGGAGAATGTTAAATATAATTAAAGCAAGGGAAGGCAACAGCCCCTCCAGCACACCCCGGATTTGCTTATTGACTAAAATGTCATCGAGGAAGGGGAGGAGGCTCGTTAAGTTTGACAGGGTAGTGAGGGCGGAGACGAAGGAGATGGGTACCATGAAAAAGAATGCGAGCGCGGTGGTTAAGGCTGATATTCCTGATCTCCGTGCCTCCAGTTCCAAGTGAGAGCAACGTCCTACGTTGGGCCAGAATATATTTAAGAGGGGAGGGGCGAGCTTGGTATGCAAAGCGAAAGGGTTAGAACTGTGACGGGCCTGCGAGGCAATGAGCGCAGCCTGTGGAGTGTCGAAGGTCAAGAAGCTGGCGGATCGAAACGGAAGTAATTCTTTCCTGTGGTCGTAAGCAGTTCTTTGATCGGTAGCCGTACGATGAACCTCGTCAAGTTGCTTTGTGTATTCAGTGATGGAATCCACCGAGTCGCCGGTCAGGCCAAGAAAGCCCACCTTGTGCGTTGGCCGCTCCCCCTTTACTGCAAGTGTCCATAGAGCCTTATCAAGCTTGCCAATCAAGGCTTCCTCTTCCGAGAGAACCTTGTATGCAGCTGACGGATCAACAACTGGGTTCGATGAAACAATACTGTCATTATAAACCCCTTTAAAAACTTCTTCCGCTGATATTTCACTTGGAATGTGATCCACAAGAATCGTTCTCGATTCGGCTGCACGCTTCTGGCTTGCTTGCATTTCACCGATTTCGACAGTGTTCTTGTAAAGAAGATACAGCAACAGTTTTGAGGTGACAAGTATGTGAAAAAAGTGCATCCACAATTTCGGAGAGCCCTTCTCCACGTGAGTAAGTGTCAAATCAGCGAGGTCAGAGTAAGATGAGTCGAGTTCTGCGTCCCCCATGATGTTCAACGCCAAAACTCCAGGGGAAAGTAGCATGGCCGCGGCAATCGCCTGAAGGGAGAATTTAAGTGTGCGCAGGTAGACCACTGAATCCACTCCACAGTTTTCCAAGATGAAGGCTTCCTTAGTGTACAATACTTCTACCAAACTGGGTTGCGAAGGGTCACATAGTCCTTCCTTCTTACTCCTTGGCCGAAAAATGCGAGGAAAATACACAGATTCCCGAACTCCAGGTTTGTTGCTGAACAAAGTAAAGGCTACGATTGCCACGCCTCCTGTGATGCAGGATGTTATCAAACACGCTAGCAACGCCGAGGACCCTGCAGGCGAATCTGAGTCTACGTCGTCTCCCATGTCTGAAACTGTTCAAATATTGGTGCAAAAGTGCAGCTGCTCAGGACGTGGCTCCGACGGGTGTGGTGACTGAAATAAACACGAAGCGCCTCAATAAAGGCAATAGCAGCGATATCAGATACGAAAGTTGCGATTGCCAAGCTTAACTTTTGCAATGCTGTGAAACGTCATGTACACAGGCTTCGGAAGAGTCGCTAAGTCGTACATTTTGATACTGCTACTGTCACTAACTACAGTATGTCGACAGTAGTTAGTGGGGTCAGTAACTTGCATGAAATTGACAGTAGGTGCGACAGTAGCAGTAGTTGCGACAGTAGCAGTAGTTGCGACAGTAGCAGTAGTTGCGACAGTAGCTATAGGGGTTATGACAGTGTGCAATCCGGAGCACAGGATACAAATCTCTCGTCTGGTTAGATTCTCTTTTTGAACTAATATGAGATTCAAGGCTTTTCTGGATTTCTGGATTTTCTGGATTTCTCGTTCACTCGTCCATCTCCAGTCTCGAGTCTGCCCGATCTCCATATTTAATTATTTATACCCTCCCGTCTCCGACGGAGGGCCCATGCGGCGTTTAAAGTGTCGTGGTCACACTTTTGTGATCAGGTAGGTGGTCGCCAGGTTTCACGACATGTGACGCAGTTCGCAAAGCTCCCAGAATGAAAGTTGGTGACAGTGTCATGAGCGTTGGGAATTATACACAGGAGCTCGCAGAGCTCGAGCTCCCAGAGAGCAAGTTGGTGACATGACAGAGTGCAAGTTGGTGACAGTCTGAGACAGTGCCAGTGCAGTGCAGTGCAGTGTCACAGGACACGGTGACGATGACGCCCGCAAAGCGTTGTGGTTGTGGATGTCGTCGACACGTTGTGTTCAGATAGGTGGTCGCCAAGTTTCACGACATGTGACGCAGTCTGCAAAGCTCCTAGAGTGCAAGTTGGTGACACAGTCACCCAAAAAGAAAGTGTACTAACGGGGGGGTGTGGGGGCGGAGCCCCCTCGGCTCAGTCTCTGGAAAAAAAAAAAGTGTACTAACGGGGGGTGTGGGGGGCAGGCCCCTCGGCTGAACTGGAAAAAAAAAAATTTACTTTCGGGGGGTGTGGGGCGGAGCCCCATCGACTCGGTCCGGGAAAAAAAGTGTACTTTCGGGGGTGTGGGGGGGCGGAGCCCCCCCACTGGGCTCAGTCTGGAAAAAAAAAGTGTACTTTCGGGGGGGTGTGGGGGCGCGGAGCCCCCCCACTGGGCTCAGACTGCAAAAACGGACATAAATTGCAAAAACGGTCACGATTCTGCAAAAGCCGACACTGGCGCGTCAGACGAAATATGATATTTGCTTGACTTGTGTAGACATGGGGCCACCACCGTTAAGCACTGTACAAAACGACATAAACTGCACAGAACGACAGAATTCTGTAAAAAAAACCACTGGCGCGTCAGACGGAAGTGAACGAGTCATTCAACGATGAAGACGGACAGGTTTGGCGGCCCCGTCACAACCGCTGTGGTCAACGTTCCTCGGAATTCATGGTCACGAATTTCAGATTCATGGTCATGAATTCTAAATTCATGACCATGAATTTCTGATTCATGGTCGCGAATTTTTAGCTTTCGCGAATACTGCACGTCGGATCAACTTTACATTCGAGCGACACTGACCCAGAATCCCAGATTCGATCGCCGTCCCACGCAGAAATCGAACTTATCGCGAAATGTGTCAGTCCCATTTAGGCAACCTGTAACTTTAGGCAACCTTTAACGAACTGCTTGCTGGCTGCTGTTTTTTTCAATATAATATATCGACGTCGTAGTCGATAATATTCGTATTTTTGTAGTCGTTTTCCGTCCTTCCCGCCGTCCGTCCGTCCCTCCGTATATAAATATGGCTGATAATATTGTTGGAGAATGGGATAGCGCGCAAGGCGAAGCGGAAAGGGTACGTTGCGTGGTGTTGCCGTTGAAAATTGCTTGAAAGAAACATCATCCTTTGCAACGAGTTGTTTGCGGACCCAAGGTCGGAACTCTCGTTTGCATTCATACCATCGCCTGCGGATCTAAGATCGAGGCAGTTCATCCACTAACTATACCACCTGCGGACCTAAGGTCGAGGTGTGTTTGCCATGGTAGTGATAGGTCTTAGGGTTTTCTTTGAATATGCTCCATGATGGGCGGAAGCGCTGCGCAAAATCTTAAAAATTACGGTTTGTTTTGCGGTGCAGGTATTGCCGTTGATGTCGGGTGCGGTTGGAAGCGAGGAGCAAGCTAATCGAGAGCTATTACGTTTTGCGATGAACCAAGGAGGTATCCCGGTCATCTTTCTCACCCACGACGAGCTCAAGGCCTTCGAGTCTGGCTCGTTGTCGAAAGTGTTACGAAAGTATGTAGTGCACAATTCTAACGACAATTTTGTCGTTCTCGTGGCTGCCTCTCGGGACTTCGTGACTCAAGCGAAAGAGGGCTCAAGAATTCTTGGGCTCTTGTTACTCGGTCCCTTCTTTTCCTTGAGGGATCCCCTGTTCGCTGATTTGAGCCCCTGGACATTCGAGGAATATCAGGGGTTGCGCGACGATAGGCGTGCCTTAATGCGCGCAACCCTGAACGAAAAGGTAGCCGCAAAAACTTGGTGGAGCCCCCACTTCGACCCAAGGGCAGTCGATGTGCCCACGTACGCGTTTCGCGTGCAAATGATTTTATTGTTTCCTCCACCCCTCGATGAAAAGCGAGTGGTGTTGGAGCCCGAAGTCTTGAGCCAAAAGAGCAACGGCCAATTTTTCAACGACAACCTTTTCCATGCCCTCGCAAGTCTCTTGGATAGACAAGTCTACAACAAGAGGGCCACGAGGCCATTCAAAGCGGTGTATGGGCCTTCCGCTAGTGGGCCTCCAATACAACAAGAGCAATTCGACTTGTTATTTTATGGTGGCGCCCCATCTTTGGTCTCCAAGACATTCGCTCAATCGCCTCCCACCTTCCTTCCCCTAGTGCCTTCAAGGGATCCCTTGACCCTTGACCTAGGAAATGTGCGCATCGCCTCAAGGCACTCCGAGTCCGGCCGTGCTTTTTTATTGGAATACCTTCAAAGCAAGGCCAAGGAATGCGCGGGGGGAAAGGATGCCTTAGGCGAGGCCGTTAGCTTTTGGTTTGGGTGTGGTTTGATGCCGAACCAACCCTTTGGCTACCGCCTTAGCAAGTCCGACGTGCAACCGCCGGATCTTGTTATAGCTAGCCTTATGCTATTGGCCACACAAGAGGCCAATCGTGGGCGGCATGACGTCAACCCGTTCCAAGTGAATGCGGTACACGTCCATGTCTTGCCCAAGGCGCACAATTCGGCTCGTGTGGAGGTGGATTTTGCCTTCAAAAAGGACTACCAAAGTTTTCTTTTTTTTAAGGATCATTTGCGGGTAGTCCTTGTTGTTTTTGACAAGACCGCCGAGGAAGAGGCACCCGCGGAGTCCACGGGGGTGGATCCTACCACCTTCTCCATTCCCAAGGAGCCTCGGCCACCAACATCGGTGGACTTGAAGTTCAATGCCCTCAACAAGTTGAGTGTTGGGAGTGGGGACCTCTTGGTCTTGAGGGGAGACATCGCAACCAAGGGCTTCAAAGTTCTTGCGGCCAAGAAACCCATGGGGGTCCGTGGTGTCATGGTGTTCCATATGTGGGATACGGATACCCTTGTCACAACAAATAGAAACTTGAAAAGAAATGCCGATGACTTAAGTGCCGTGTAAACCACTTCATTCATAGTGAGTATTAACACTTAACTTCTTGTGCTTTGCAATACTTGTATTCTTGATATCCGTATGCTTCCTTTCCTTCTTTATGTATGTGTTCATAACACTTAGGATAACTATCCTAACTAGCCTTGCTTTGCTTCTATTCTTAAGAGCATATGAGCATCCATATTCCTTTGCTTGTTTCATTATGTAGGTGCATAAATAACTTTGCATACTTTACATATTCATACATGTGTGTGATAACAATTCCCCGCACCGCACTTAATAACTTTGCAAACTACGTATATATATTCGAATATTTGTGTGCTAACAATTCCCCGCCCGCACCACACTACACGGTCAAGATACCCTATTATTTACGGCTCGTATATAGCCACAAGAAATGGGTATCAGATTTTCGGTTTCACTTATCCTATCACAACGAACAATATATCGTTGTGTTCGTCTATAAAATCCCTTTATGTATGCAAAGTTTCATTCCAAAAGACCTCGTGACTCAAAAGTTATTCACGGTCAAGATACCCTATTATTTACGGCTCGTATATAGCCACAAGAAATGGGTATCAGATTTTGGGTTTCACTTATCCTATCACAACGAACAATATATCGTTGTGTTCGTCTATAAAATCCCTTTATGTATGCAAAGTTTCATTCCAAAAGACCTCGTGACTCAAAAGTTATTCACGGTCAAGATACCCTATTATTTACGGCTCGTATATAGCCACAAGAAATGGGTATCAGATTTTGGGTTTCACTTATCCTATCACAACGAACAATATATCGTTGTGTTCGTCATAAAAATCCCTTTATGTATGCAAAGTTTCATTCCAAAAGACCTCGTGACTCAAAAGTTATTCACGGTCAAGATACCCTATTATTCACGGCTCGTATATAGCCACAAGATATGGGTATCAGATTTTGGGTTTCACTTATCCTATCACAACGAACAATATATCGTTGTGTTCGTCTATAAAATCCCTTTATGTATGCAAAGTTTCATTCCAAAAGACCTCGTGACTCAAAAGTTATTCACGGTCAAGATACCATATTATTTACGGCTCGTATATAGCCACAAGAAATGGGTATCAGATTTTCGGGTTCACTTATCCTATCACAACGAACAATATATCGTTGTGTTCGTCTATAAAATCCCTTTATGTATGCAAAGTTTCATTCCAAAAGACCTCGTGACTCAAAAGTTATTCACGGTCAAGATACCATATTATTTACGGCTCGTATATAGCTACAAGAAATGGGTATCAGATTTTGGGTTTCACTTATCCTATCACAACGAACAATATATCGTTGTGTTCGTCTATAAAATCCCTTTATGTATGCAAAGTTTCATCCCAAAAGACCTCGTGACTCAAAAGTTATTCACGGTCAAGATACCCTATTATTTACGGCTCGTATATAGCCCCAAGAAATGGGTATCAGATTTTGGGTTTCACTTATCCTATCACAACGAACAATATATCGTTGTGTTCGTCTATAAAATCCCTTTATGTATGCAAAGTTTCATCCCAAAAGACCTCGTGACTCAAAAGTTATTCACGGTCAAGATACCATATTATTTACGGCTCGTATATAGCCACAAGAAATGGGTATCGGATTTTCGGTTTCACTTATCCTATCACAACGAACAATATATCGTTGTGTTCGTCTATAAAATCCCTTTATGTATGCAAAGTTTCATCCCAAAAGACCTCGTGACTCAAAAGTTATTCACGGTCAAGATACCATATTATTAAGTTTACGGTTCAGCTGTTCAGCTGTTCAGCTGTTCACCGCATGCACCGCCCTAGACGACACTCAAATATATACGTGATAACATTTCACCGCATGCACCGCCCTAGACGACACTCAAATATATACGTGATAACATTTCACCGCATGCACCGCCCTAGACGACACTCAAATATGTATGTGATAACATATGTCGGCGGATCCTCACGTGTATCACTCTCGCGGTTTCAACAGATTCCGAAGACTCCTCAACGGACCGTTGCAATTGCGGTATGCTGGACAAGAAGGGTCAACTTGTAATATGCAAGGATGCCAACCCCAGCCATGTCCCCGGGGAGAGGTGCACCCGGAAGCGCATGCATAAAGAGCTGCGATGCTATCGATGCGCCGGCCGCAGGCGAGGCACAAAGCAACTGGACGAGTTCAACCGCGAAACCGCCATCGGCTTCGCCGCGCCCTTTACCTTGGCTTTACCCGAAGCTACGGACGCCCATCTTCGAGAGCGGTTCGCTAGCATGTGGACGGAAGCCTTGGACAAGATAAAGAACTGGGAAAGACTGCCACCGGGGGTTGTACCCTTGACCGGGGGCAAACTTGAGGTTTTCCACTCTTCTGCGGGAAGCGGAAGCTCGAAGCTGCAAACCGAATTCTATGATACCGTCCTGCTCGAGGAAGACCGAAAGCATCTAGACATCTTCGTGGACACCCTCAAGGAGCAGCTCCTTCAACGCGTTAAGGGAGACTACCTACTTGAGAATACTGCTTTTCTTATCAACATGGACCTGGTGCAGCAGAAATCCAGGGGCAAGAAGGAGGTCGTTCTCTCGACCCTATCGGGTTGGCAACCATGGCATCTGGACCAACCGTTGAACACACCCCTCGACGCACCCGCCCATCACTTGGCGGTTATCGGTCATCTTGGCCCAGCCTCTCCGACAAGAATCTGTACCGCCCCGCACATGGCCGTCGATGAGTTGTGCCAACGATTGGGCGCGTCCAACCTTGAAGGAAGCACCCCCGACAAGCTTGCTTGCGATAGGGACTTCTTGGAGCAGTGTCCGCTCATGTTCCCCAAGGAATACCTCGATGCCTTCGCCGCGGATGTTGGCGGAAAGGCGCGAGTGCAGTTGGGCGATTGCGCTCTTGTCGGCGGGGTACACCAAGGGGTCGCCAACTCGGATCGCACGCCTAGGGTTGTTTTCTCCGCGAACTTGGCCTTGCGGGGTGTGGCCTCCTACAACCCGGATGTGCAGTACAACCCGGCGAACACGGCCTTGTATTGGGGGTTTTGGGAATTCGGCGTCAAGGAGTACGTCAAATACCTCTTAGCGGGCACGGACCTCGCTGCCACATGCGATGCACGACACCAGATGATTCTCAAGTCCTTGGCGGTGGATGTTTCAAACGGCTTGAAGAAGGCAGTTGACGGCGCCGCTAACAGTTAGGAAAGTAGGAAAGTAGGAAAGCTACGAATAACTAGGCGAAATAACGGGACACTCGAAACACCTAGATGTAAAACCGTACTAACATTTTAAAGTGTGTATTCAAATGGACATGCTACTACACATCACGCTCGTGGTGTGTCGCCAACCATGTTGTGCCTGGCAAACATGAATTCGCTCTGCGTTATTTAAGACCGTGCATTCCGGTTTGAGATTTTGATATATGCACGCTTGATGCATGTCTCGGATATATTGTGAGTTCCGGTTTCTTGATATTCATGTCCGTGATATCGTGAGTATCGTTATTTCATATTCCGGATGTCATTTGTTCATGGAATATCTCATCATATGGTTGATATTTGGGGGATTGGTATCCTCTAATGCACAATTGTTTTGTTAATGGGCTCGGTCTGGAAAATAAAAAATGTACTTAGGGGGGGTGGGGGGCGGCTCCCCACGGGGCTGATTGGGGGAAAAGCGGCCTTTGGCTGGGGGCGGGAGCCTCAATCGGGCCCGGGCTTTGGAAAAAGCAAAGTGTACTCTTGCTGGGGTGTGGGGGCGGAGCCCCCCACTGGGCTCAGTCCGGAATCCGTGATTGCTACTGAAATTGTGCGTTAATGAAGTTTCCGATGTTGATAACGTTTCGCAAAAACATTCCGTAGTAACGGGGGGAGCCCCCCCCCTGCCTGCCTTGATCCTCGAAAACATGCGAGAATATTTCACACAATAGCCGATTTCGATGGTAGTATGTATTCATCCGTGCTTGACGACTCCCGAAAATATGTTGTAAATCTTCTCATGCCGTGGCAATAGCTCCGCATATTTTCGGTGGTCCAACATTCTTAACTTTGGGTATTCGGTGTCTTTGATATACAGGCAATTGAAGATTGGTGACTCTGCCTGATGGGAATCCGGAGCGTCATTGCAACTTTAGCCATTATGATCAACAAACGGCTCATACGGGCCTTATTATGTTTGATGGTGTACTCCGCCGCGAATCCTACTTCTCATGATGCGATCTTCGACGAGAGCATCGCTCCCATGGAGTACGTGGTCCCCATCACGATAACCTCTTCCTCCACGACGCCCGCACAGGTGGCACTCACCACGACGGCCGGTGTTGGGCAGCAATGGATACCGAACGCGTCGTGGAGGCGCGAGCACTTGCAACGGACTCGTACAAGCCGTATTATCGCGTCCCGTGAACGACAACGTGCACGGTTGATGGGACGCGCCCGTTCCCCACAAAGAACTCGTCAACAGGCTGTGGCTATGGACATCGACCATGATATGTCCGCCATCATTCCTCCCTCCGCCGATGCGGCCGTGGCGACTACGGGTGTGCGCGAGGCACCGATACTCCGAGCTGACCATGCCCCTGTCCAAGCACCGCCTTCCGCCCCTGAGGTCGACGATCCACTACCTTTAACCCAACTTGCTCAGCGGGCCTTCGCCATGCTCCTCGACAACGGTATGTTACCTACGGCCGTCACCGTTCCTCCCTCCGCCGATGCGGCCGTGGCGACTACGGGTGTGCGCGAGGCACCGATACTTCGACCTGACCATGCCCCTGTCCAAGCACCGCCTTCCGCCCTTGAGGTCGACGATCCACTACCTTTAACCCAACTTGCTCAGCGGGCCTTCGCCATGCTCCTCGACAACGGTATGTTACCTACGGCCGCCACCGTTCCTCCCTCCGCCGATGCGGCCGTGGCGACTACGGGTGTGCGCGAGGCACCGATACTTCGACCTGACCATGCCCCTGTCCAAGCACCGCCTTCCGCCCATGAGGTCGACGATCCACTACCCACCACTCAACTTGCTCAGGAAGCCGTGGCCATGCTTATCGACGAGGGTATCTTTCGCCCCTTTCAAGCAGCCGCCTCCGTCGCCTCCGGGCCCGCTCAGCCCGGCCCCGCTGTTGTGCTGCGTCAACCTCCTCTCGCCGACTCTTTCTACCCCGATTATGGCGGAACACTTACGCAGATCGCGCAGCAAGCCGTGGCCATGCGCGTCGAAGGCGGTTTCTTGCCGCCTCCGGCTGTCGACGCTGCTCCCAATTTTATGCAGGCGGCCGCCTCAGTCGCCCCCAGGCTTGGTCCGCCCGATCCCATGGTTGTGTTACGTCAACCACCTTTCGACATATCCCACCCCGATGCGGGCGGAACTCTTACGCAGTTCGCGCAGCAAGCCGTGGCGATGCGCACTGAAGGCGGCATATCTCCTCCTCCGGCGGTCGACGCTACTCCCAACTCTCTCCAAGCGGCCGCCTCAGTCACCACCGGGCTAGATCAACCTGACGCCGTTCCTGTGCTATGCCTCCCACCTCTCGACATATCCCACCCCGATGATGGTGGAACACTCACGCAGATCGCGCGGCAAGCCGTGACCATGCGCATCGACGCCGGCGTATCGCCCCCTCCGGCCATCGCCGCGGAGCCCTTTATCTTTCAGGCGCCCGCCTCGGTTGCCACCCTCAGTACTCCACGTTCGCGCCGAAAGTCTTCGACTCCTATTCGACGTTCTTCTAATTCGTCGGGATTGCAAACGACCACCCCACGTTCCGAACCCTTGTCCAAGACTTCCGCTCGGGTTGAGCCACTAAGTCCTCTACGACCGCTTACTTTATTCCAAGCTTTCAGGGGTGGGTGTGATACCACTCGATCTGCGCGTTTAACCACGACGGACAATCCTACGCCTACCCCACCGCCGATACCATCTCCGAGTACGGTTCCTTGCATCTCGTCGCCTGCGCATGCACCAAGCCCGATGGACCGTTTACTCCCCGGGCGAATGCTAAATGACGAAATTGTGGATTTGTATCTAGCGTACCTACGTCACGCCGAGAAGCAACGACAATCATCTGGCCAGGCCCCACGTATCCACTATTTCTCGGCTAGGTTTTATACGAAGTTAACGGAAGTAGTCAACCCCGACCATCGGACGCACGCGGTGCAACTAGTGGGAGACACGTTCGTGGACATTACACCACCTGGTTCTCAGGAGCCCATGGCCATAGACCCACAAGCCGCCCCCGTGTACAGCCGCAATGTGCGCAGTTGGAATACCGAGCGCGCATTGGGGTATGACATAACGTGTTGCGATATCTTCATGGTGCCTATCCACCATCCTGGGGACCCGGGGCATTGGTCATTATTCGTGGTTGACGTTCCACGGAGCTGCATCACCAAGTACGATTCCATGTGCAACGTGCACGATCCCGAGGATATTTGCTTCATCAATCTAGAAACATTTATGCGTGAGGAATTCGCCGCACACAATTCTGCACGCCTCTCGGGTGTCACTTGGTGTAGGCAGACCGCTGTTGACGCCCCTCAGCAACATAACAACATCGATTGCGGGGTCTACGTGCTGCTCAACGCCACATTCATTTCTAAAGACGAACCTCTCAGCTATACCTTCGTTCACATCGCCCCCGCCAGATCCACCATCTCCGAGCGCATCTTGAGGCACGGTGAACAGTTGTCGACTGAGCGACACTTGCGTATGAAAGGCCGAGGGCGGGCTGGAAAGCGTCGTAGCTCCCTTACTTCATCCTCACCATCGATTTATACCCCGAGAACCTTGCGGCGGAGCTCCAACGCTCGTCGCCAACGAGCCCGACGCTCTCAGCCCGGGGTGAAGGAAAGCCGAGCTCAAGGTGAACGAGACCGACGCTCCCAACCCGGGGTGAAGGAAACCGAGGCTCAAGGTGAACGAGACCGACGCTCCCAACCCGATGATCACATCTCGCCGCATTATTCCATCTCACCGCATGATCACATCTCACCGCATTATTACATCTCACCGCATTCTTACATCTCACCACATTATTTCATCTCACCGCATCATTTCATCTCACCGGGGTGAAGGAAGGCGAGGCCGCAGGAGCGCAGCAGAAACGTCAAGATGAAAGGCGCGACGAGTTAGAACGGCGAATGCACGTAAACGAAACCCTCCCAAAAGCTTCAGCCTTCCCAACTCCGCAAGACTTGGCGGGATTCGAGCAATGGCCAAACATCGCGGTCGCTGCCTTATGGGAGAGCACGGGCATCGCACGATACCGCCGACATGAAGAACTTTCCGATCCGGATGTACGGGAAAGTTATGTGAAAGAGATTGACGCCGCGGTGGTGACGGACGATATTTTGCAGCGATGTGTGAGTGCGTATGTGGACAGTACGTCTAATAAGCGGACTTTGGCTTCGTGTGCATCGTGTGGCATCCGTGATGTCGATCGTGAATACCGCCAAGATATCCCTTTGAGCGAGTTGCATGACTCCTGCGTCGAGCTTACACGGGTTGAGCGTGACGCTTACTTGGCGTTTGGAGCGTATCGTTCATGTTACTCTCGGTACCAGTCACGCCACGAAGGGCGTGTGTTTTATCTTCAGCCGGACTTGGTGTATGTCAAAGCTAATGAGAATGCGATAGGCGTCGAGATGACCACATTGTGTTTGCCATGCCTCAATGTCGTCAAGAAGATGGATACCGACAAAAAGCCCGCACTTTCCATCGCCGCCGGACATGATTACGGTCATCCGTCGCGGGCCCCGTGCACGTACCATGGCTATAGTGGACTGCCTTCTTTACATCTCTTTGAGAAAATGGTGTTGCAACGCGTGGTTCCTTTCATGAACGTGGTCAAGCTCACTGTACCTAGTGGCTTCGACCACACATCCGCGCGCTCGGCCATTCGTGGACACGTTATCGCCATGCAACATGATGGTGCACAAATGCTTTGCGCTAACAGCCTGCCTCGGCTTGACTTGGATCGGGTATTATCATTCGTGTTTGTCGGCAAGGTTGGGCAATGGGCAGCGGCACGCCTGAAGTTAGCCCCGGCGTACAAAGAACTGCGTCCGGAAGTCGTATTTATGTGGTTAAAGGCCTTCATTCACATGGGGCATCCGGCATACAACGATTTCGATTTGCCGGGGACAACGAACGTCGTGCATCAAGGGAATGTCGATGTTACTGAGACGTCCATGCCGAGAACACGAATTTTGGACGACCGCGATCCACGGGTACTCGAAGCACTGCGTACGCTGCCCGACAGAGTACTAGATGCGTGTTTGGAGTATACCGATGACACTACAATTCACATGGAGCGACGAGTTGGATCGGATGTCGCCCACGTACGGCCTCATGCGGACGATGAGCAAGGCTCTCAAGCAGCCGAGATCGAGGACGCCGGTGGAATTGGGAACGTGTTGCTTATGTCACGACCTGTTAACGAGAAGCAACCGGTGCAAGCTGTTATGGAAGCGGTTCAAGGAATATCTCCGGAAACGGATGCTGGTAGTGGGGAGCCTGATGAAGGAACGCATGGCGGTAAGCGCTGCTCCCACCTAGGCCTAGTCCTCACAAAAATTGTGTAGTGAGGGGCGGGGTGTGGGGGGCGGAACCCCCCTGCGTTGTCTCGAAAAAAATTTGTAGCAAGGTGTGGCGGAGCCCCCCACCGGGCGCCTTAGAAAATAGTCCGAGCAAGGGGGGCGGAGCCCTCCCACGGGGCGCGGTCTCAAAAAAAGAATTCCAGAGTAACGGGGGGGGTGTGCAGGGGGCGGAGCCGTCCCGTCCACATTCTTAAAATGACCCACTGATTCCCCGCATGATTTTGGCGGCCCGGCGGAAGTTTTTGAATGCTTTCGTGTTGTTTGTTTTCAGGAACCTCGCCACCTCCACGCCAGGAAGGTTGTGCTCGTCCAGCGGCGGTGCAAGAGGTGCCGATCACTTTTGGCGACAAACCCGTCAACGAATTCACGGAGAACGATTTCTTCTTCTATGGAGCATTCCCGTGGTTATTTTTTACTGCGCACCATGGTTTGCCGAAGTCGTCATTGTCATCGCGCCATACACGGCATTTGTTATTGCAATATGACATCCGCTTCGACAACGCCGATGTTATTCTCACGTTATTCAATCAAGCCCAACGCCACGCAGCATGTCGCCAGGTCGCGGCGAAAGTAAAGTCGGATGATGCTTCCATCGATCGATTTATGGAGATCATTCGGCGACCCGATTTTCGAAAGGCCCTAGAGGAAGCGGCCAAGGACCCCGAAAGTGACGCCGCCAAAAACTTCTGGCGGAAATAACTCCCATCCTCCGATTGAGTGGCGGGACTGTCCCTTATGGGCCCGGCGAGCGAGCGCAGAACATCTCCAAGATGATGGCCATGAGTTACATGTATGGCAACCCCACCTTCTTCATCACGATATCCCCACCAGACATGGACAATATGCTCACCATCCGCTTCTGTAAGCCATCCTCGAAGGACCCTATGAAGCCGTCCGATGAGGAAGGCTTCGGATTTGCTATCCAAACCACGCCAGCACAACGCGCCGCCTTGTTAGCTGAACACCCCGCTGCCGCGGCCGAGAGTTTCAGAATTTTGATGAAGGCCGCCGTCGAAGGTCTTTTGGGGTTGCATCTCGAGGGAGACACAAAGAGAACGCAACCGCTGGGATCTCGGGATCCGTGCGTTTTTGGGGGCATGCTTGCTGCATTTTTGGCGGTAATTGAAGCCCAACAGCGGGGCGCTCTGCACTTACACGGTTGCCTCTTTGGATGCGCTATCGCCGGCATTATTTTGGAGAAGATAGCCGAGGATCCAGAGCTCGCCTCCAGAGCCGGAAAAGTGCTCGACACTATAGTGCAAGCACATTTGCCCACATGGGCGCATGAAGAAGTTCATGCACGCCGCGCCAAAGAGGACC
>LGRX02007382.1:0-14468 GCA_001247695.2 Cymbomonas tetramitiformis | reverse complement strand
GCGCGCTCGCGGTGGCTGCCATCTGCCCCTCGCGGCGCGCTCTCTCCCCCCCAAAAGAAAAGCGGTCCGCTCCCGGACGCTTCACTCTCGGTGGCCCTAAGGGGAGGGCGCGGGTGAGCACCTCGGCGTGCTCACCTCGTGGCGACACGCATGCAAGGGTGGGCCTCCTTGCAGGCGCGTGACGATGCGTCCCGTCGAGACGGGTGCACTCGTCCGGAGCTTGGGGCTCGCCGGCCTCATCAGCACCCCGAGTGTGGGTGCCGCGCTCCGCGCTCGGCGGCGGGGCATGCGTGCGCGGTGTGCTGCTCCCAGGCACGCGCATCAACCTCTGCAAGGAGGCCCGATGCGCCTGGACGCGGCGCACACGCTGCGCGCTACCCCCGGGCACCATGCGTCTGGTGTGCCTGGCGGGGCAGCGGCGCGTCACGCAGCCCGAGACAGCACTGCGAGAGCTGCTGCCTCATGGCGGTGCGCCTGGCGCGCTTACGGTGGCTGCCATCTGCCACTCGCGGCGCGCTCTCTCCCCCCAAAAGAAAAGCGGTCCGCTCCCGGACGCTTCACTCTCGGTGGCCCTAAGGGGAGGGCGCGGGTGAGCACCTCGGCGTGCTCACCTCGTGGCGACACGCATGCAAGGGTGGGCCTCCTTGCAGGCGCGTGACGATGCGTCCCGTCGAGACGGGTGCACTCGTCCGGAGCTTGGGGCTCGCCGGCCTCATCAGCACCCCGAGTGTGGGTGCCGCGCTCACAGGTATGCAAGTAACACTTACAAGTAATATGGTACTGGGACCATAGGATGATATCGGAAGACTTTGTATACTGTCGGATATTTCGTATATTTTAGGTGAACTTTCACTGTTTGAAGTTACAAGACACCAGAGGTTAGTGCCAATGTGTAACTAATTCAAAAACTAATATGAGAGCTTGTTCAGCTCTTTAAGTAGTAACATGTCGACTCGAATTCCCTCAGATCTCATCCGAATTCGACAGTCACAGTGCTCAGTCACTTCATGTTCACATATCCTATGACCTGTCTTGTCATTTAGCCCTTGGGCTGCAGCTGCCAGTCACACAATGATCTCTGCCCTGATTTGCTGAATAGTCATAGATCTGATGATGTGGCAAGAACTGGGGCTCTCCTGGTTTCCCTCCAGTTCTGTGTGGCTGTTTGTGTACTAGGGTGTATCGCGAGTCAGACGAGAGACAGTCGTGTCTGAATGACGAGTGACAGGAGCACCAGTGACAGTCACCAGTATGACCGCGAGGTATGACAAGGGTGACTGACAGCTTGTGACTTTTTGAACATCTGCAACCACAGCAGATCAGGTTGAGAGAATTGGTGGGAAACCATTTTATATTCAAACAGCCACACAGATCTGGAGGGAAACCAGGAGAGTCCCAGATCTTGCCACATCATCAGATCTATGACTATTCAGTAATTCAGAGCAGAGATCACTGTATGACTGGCAGCTACAGCCCAAGGGCCAAATGACAAGACCTGTCAGAGGATATGTGAACATGAAGTGACTGAGCATGTGACTGTCGAATTCGGATGAGATCTGAGGGAATTCGAGTCGACATGTTACTACTTAAAGAGCTGAACAAGCTCTCATGTCAGTTTTTGAATTAGTTACACATTGGCACTGACCTCTGGTGTCTTGTAACTTCAAACAGTGAAAGTTCATCTAAGTATAAAGAAATATCCGACAGTATACAAAGTATTCCGATATCAACCTATGGTCCCTGTACCATATTCCCTGTAAGTGTTACTTGCACCCTTGTGAGACTGGTTCAGTCCTCACAACCGAACAACTGGTATCAGAACTGCGGTGCTTCAAGCGCTCGGTACGGTTCCTCGGGCATGTAATTGATCGAGAAGGATGCCGACCCCAGCAGGACAAGATCGCAGCAGTAAGGGATTGGCCCAAGCTGGAGACGGTCAAGCACGTGAGACAGTTCCTGGGACTAGCTGGGTTCTACAGGCGGTACATCCAAGGATTCTCTGACCTGGCGCACCCGCTCACCAAGCTGACCAAGAGCTTAGTGCCCTGGGAGTGGGGCCCAGAGCAGGAGCGAGCATTCGAACGGTTGAAGCACGCGCTGACCACAGCCCCTACGTTGATCCTGCCAGATCAGAAGGCAGCTCAGCGTGGTCGTGGTTCACGACTTCCGTTAGTATCTGCGTTTTACAACGCGTTGTACAAACTCAATTTTAGCCTGAATCTTCCGCCTTTGGGCGAAGGTGTCGTGCCTCAACCAAAGCACGACCTGTTCCTCTGAGAACACACGATATCTGCATATCGTGCCGACCTGTGCCGCATAGTTACGACTGTGCAGTTTGCCGCTGGGCCAACTTTCCTTCTCTGAGCGACCTTTCCGCAAGATTCTTCGCGCGGTTGGAATTTTGCCCTGAAACGAAATCGTGCCTCAACCAAAGCACGACTTGTTCTCATAAGAACACTACGTATCTGTTAATTATCTCGACTTGTTCCCGCATAATGATGACGACTGCACGCCTTCAGAAATTGTCTCGTGCCAGCGTGTGAATTTCTCCAGCGACCTTTCCGCAAGCCGGTGGAATTTCAGTTTAAATCGGCGAATTCTCGCTGGGCAAGTCTTGACAATTCTTGACGCGACAGACACCGTACGGCAGTACTTGAACTACGAGCTCAGCACCGTATTTTGGTGCCCTTCCCTTCGTGCGGTGATCTTCCTGCGCAATTTGCCCCCTAGTGGCGAAATCGTACGGAAATTAACGACTACCGACGCCTCCTCCTTGCTGCCGTTTCCGTGCGCAAGGCTGAGAGCGTGATCGACAGCAGCTGCGTTTTGTTACGGAAGAAATCTTCTTTTCTGGACAATCTTTCCGCAGGATTTATTTTTGCCGGCGGTTTGTACCGGTAATTAAACGTATTTTAGCCGAAATTATCGCCAAAACGCGTCTGCCGTACCGTAATGATGATGAATGACTACGGAGCACAACAGCCCGTCACTGGTGCGAGCGTATCTCCGCGACCAGTGACGTCTTTCGGGCCAGCGGTGTCGGAATTGGGCGCCCACTTTGGGGTCCCGCCGTCTGCCGTACAACACACAGCTGGTTTTCCGCCGTTTCCGTACGACTACAGCGGACAATTTGCTGCGTACCCTCCGGGTGCTGCTTTCGACGCCGGGTTAATGATGACACCGCAGCAGCAATTTGTGGGCCAGCCGCAATTGCACCCGCAGACGCCGCAACAGCAGATTTTTCCACAACAGCAATTTGTGAGCCAGTCGCAATTGCAACCGCAAACGTCACAACAGCTGGAGTTTCAGCAATTCGTGCACCAGCAGCAACTGGAACTGCAACGACAACTGCTTTGGCAGCAGCAGCAACCGCACCAACACCAACTGCAGCCGAGATCGCTATGGCAAACGCAGGTGCCGGTTGCTTCCGTGGCAGTGAGACCCGTGTCACCGGTTCCCTTCGGTGCCTTCACACCTGAACCGGTGCTGCCTTCCTCTACACCTGCTTTCCTTGCTGCTTCTGGACAGGCACCCTTGCACCCGGGCCCTGTCAACCCTGCAGGATCTACCAGCCCTGAGGGGGGGGGAGGAGAACCAACGCCAGTAGGACCCTTGCCGCTGGCTTCACAGCTCAGCGCTGGTTCCTGCACAGTATCTCCTGCAGTGTTCTTTACTGACGTTACGCAGGGCGGTGCTCCTGACCCAGCGATTTTGTCTGCGTTATCGACTTCGGGACCTGCGCCTGCCACTTCTTGCCCAAAGATGGGGGATTGGGTCCCCATGGCAACAGGGGCCGCCGGAGGCCCTGGCCAATTTTCTGCGACGTCAGTAACAGAGGCCAGCGATGCGGTGTCTTGCCCGACGATGGGGGATCGGGTCCCCATGGCAACAGGGGCCGCCGGAGGCCCTGGCCAATTTTCTGCGACGTCAGCAACAGAGGCCAGCGCAGCGGTGTCTTGCCCGACGATGGGGGATCGGGTCCCCATGGCAACAGGGGCCGCCGGAGGCCCTGGCCAATTTTCTGCGACGTCAGTGACAGGGGCCAGCGCAGCGGTGTCTTGCCCGACGATGGGGGATCGGGTCCCCATGGCAACAAGGGCCGCCGGAGGCCCTGGCCAATTTTCTGCGACGTCAGTGACAGGGGCCAGCGCAGCAGTGTCTTGCCCGACGATGGGGGATCGGGTCCCCATGGCAACAGGGGCCGCCGGAGGCCCTGGCCAAAATTCTGCGACACCAGCGACAGGGGCCAGCGTAGCGGTAGCAACGCCAGGGGGGGTCCAGCAGCAGCCAGCGGCAGCAGCAGCCAGCGAGGGACGCGCAGAACGAACCAGGAGGTTGTCGGAGCGCACAGAGCTGCTGATTCAGCGCAGTAGAGCCATCGCAGGTGCTGCCTCAGCCGCCCGAGCAGGCGCTGCCCCAACGGCCCACGCAGGCGCTGCCCCGCAGCCCACGCAGGCGCTGCCCCAGCAGCCCACGCAGGCGCTACCCCGACTGCGCACGCGGGCGCGGTCCCAGCAACCCACGCAGGCGCTGCCCCAGCGGCTCACGCAAGCGTCGCCCCAGCCGCTCACGCAGGCGCTGCCCCAGCAGCCCACGCAGGCGCTGCCCCGACTGCGCACGCAGGCGCGGTTCCAGCGGCCCACGCAGGCGCTGCCCCAGCGGCTCACGCGAGCGTCGCCCCAGCCGCTCACGCAGGCGCTGCCCCAGCAACCTTGGCAAGCGCTGCCCCGGTAGTCCATGTGGGTGTCGTTCCAGCGGTTCACACGAGCGCTGCTCAGCTCAGTTACGTGGATGTGTTTCCCCAGCTGCCAGCACCCGGTAACCCTCCAGCACCGATGCCAGCGTCAGGTGACCTAGTCAGTCCAAGCTTAGTGACTGCGTTGGAGGCTCATGGATCGCAACTGCAAGCAGGAGTGCGTTCGGTCAGACAGCTGAGAGAGACGCATGGGTTACAGCCTGCGGACTTGCCAGTTCACAAACCGGACCCAGTTGCACCCGTCAGTGGCTCAACCTCAGCACCTGCAGCCAGTACGTCATCCCGATCTTTTACCAGACCCCAGCATAAAGGCCCAGGAAGATTGTCTGAGCAAGATGTTCTCGGTAGAGTTCATAGAAGGAAAGGGCCAGATCAGAAGGTGAGGATACTGAAGTGGACTGAGGACGACAATTCCCTCTGGAGCGACCATAGTGGGGAGAGCGCTGGATCTCAGCGGAGCACCCCAGTTCGGCTGCAGTTGATAGCAGCTACCAGGAAGGAGAGAGAGACACTCGTACGTTGGTTTAATAATGAACCACGTACCCAGCCTGGCCGTCTGCAGTTGTACGCAGCCACTGTGACAAATCTGCGGGACCTGAAGGACCAAGTGAGCTCGAGGGAGTACGCTCGCATGTTGAGACATGGGGCTCTCAGACACGAAGGAGGAATTCCCATTAAGTTCTTTGCGGGAATTAACTTCGGACGAGCACGACCTCTGAACCGACGAGATGAGCACCCAGCTCAGAGCAACAGGTTTGCTGTGCTCCCTGAGGTTCCGTCAGATCAGTCAGCATCATTGGTGGCAGCACCCAGCAACAGCCAGCCGGCCCAGCGGGGGTCCCCTGAGGATGATCCCAGCAGCAGCAGCGGTAGCGAATCGTCGCTCAGTGAGAAATCAGTATCGCCAGAGCGAGAGCGCAGATACCGCAGCAGCAGCAGTGACGACAGTGGAGAGCGGAGCAGAGGGCGGCGAAGATTCAAGAAGAAGAAGAAGAAGTCCAAGAAGCCCAAGAAGCGAAGCAAGTTCACTGCTGAGGAGAAGGGAAAGGCTAGGGCTGCTGTAGCGGCTGAGGAGAACCACTCCCTGACGCCAGAGATGGCGGTGAAAACCCTGCTGAAGGACAAGGCTCTTAGAGACCAGGCCTTCGAGTGTCTGCCTGCGGAGAGACAGCGGGCTATAGCCAGTGCGAAGGCCGCAGGGGAAGACGTGCACTGGGAGCAAGAGGGGTGGGAAGCTATGATGGCTGCCCAGAGGACAGTGCTGCAGGAGAGGAGTACCCCTCACCCGTTGCCAGTGCGTTCCCCCACACCGAAGGACACAGACTTGGTGTGGTACGAACACACCAAAGCCCTACACCCAACGCTGAGTGAGGATGAGGCATGGCAATTGGCGGTGCATAACCACACTGGAGCCAGCACAGCGCAGACCTCGGGGACAGGAGGAGGAGTGTCGAGTTCAGTATCCTCAGCACAACCTTCGGGCTCGGAGACAGCAGCCTTGGAGGAGTGGAGATACCCTTCAGTGCCTATCACTGTGGAACAAGGTATCCGGGACCACGTGAGGGTGCACAACTCGGGGGTGGAAGAAGCTACCGCCATTGCAGCAAAGTATTCCAACTTAGCTGTGAGTTATGGGCACGCAAAGAACCATAGAGTTCGTGAGACCCTGCCCGGTCCAGTGATGCAGCTCATCAGCGACACAGGTTACCCGGTACCCGAAGGCGCAGGGTGTGTCCGGTGTGGTCGCTTACTGCGATCGCCCGAGGGCCAGATCCGGGTCACTCCCGGATTAATCTGGGATGTGATGTTGGGTTCCAACCGGACCTGTGTGCAGGTGCCTCTTTGTCAGGAGTGCACTAAACCCCCTGGACAGGAGCCTTAGCTCAGCTGCCCATCATTCCCACGCCCGATGTGACAACGCCACAGTCTCAGCCGCGGAGTACTAGTGATCAGCAGCCCCCGCCAGATCCAGACCCTTCGCCCCACAGAGACGCACCTGAGCAGGAACGTGGACCTCCGCCTCGCAGAGACGCGTCCGAGCAGGAACGTGAACCTCCACCGCGGTCAGAGACCGATCCAGCGCGGTTGGAGCAGACACAGCTGAAGAAGCTGGAGGCAGAGGACAGACTCCTGAGTACCTTACGGAAGCTAAGGGAGCGCATCACTACGTACACGTGTCCTCTGGATCAGGCAGCGGGAGAGAAGACATCTGGTCATTTGCTGCAACCGTTAAAACTTCTGATGAGGGAGCTGCAAGATTACTTCAAGGAGCAGCAGGTGAAGAGAGCGCTGGCCACGAAGAAGATGAACGAGGACGCCGATGGAGGTGAAGCCACGGTCACCACCGTCCCTGAAGAACTGCGTCTGATCATCAGGGATAGGGTGGAAGGATCGGTCCAAGGGCTGCTAAACCAGAAGGTTCTAACCAATCAGATGAATACGCTGGACGATCTGATCGGCACCCTCGCTCGATCTTGCATCAGCGACGCTCACCTTAGCATTCTACCCAGCATGTTGTCACGGTCTCGGCAGGCCTCGGGCAAGAACGCAGGAAGGAATGCGCGGACCTTCCACCACGCTCTAATGGAAGCGTTTGAGCTGATGGAATCCCTGCATAAGCACGGAGTCACCGGTCCAGTCAGCAGAGCCTCGTTACCCGGCATCTTCCTCAGTGGACTGACATCAGAGTTGCACGCGAGGGTTCATAAGGAGCTGTTGGGCAAGGTAGACTTTCATCAGTCAACTGGACCAGCTGGGTGGGAGGCGGAACTACTGCGCAAATACGTGGAGCAGGCTACATTGGAGGAGCGACGGGATCCGGTGGGACTGAAGGCAGCCAGGGACCAGTCTCCCTTTCCAGTGGCTGCGCTGGTTGAGTGCCTCGATGAACACGTGGAGCAGTGCTATGCGCTACCGACAGCGCCGGCAGAAGTGGAGGGCAGGCAGCTGCCTGGATCGTCTACGTACACTGGTTGCAGGAAATGCAAATCTAAGGAGCACTTGGCGAGGGACTGCCCGCAGCAGCACGACCAGCAGAAGAAAGCTGCATGGGTAAAGTGCATCTGGGATGAGGCGTTCGAGACCCTGGAGAACTCTGGCGCAAGCCCGGAACTTATGGAGGAGACGTTCGCAGTCATCGCGCAGGAGAGGGGCTCAGATTTTGGCGAGGGAGAGGCCGCGGGGGCCAGTTCCTCTCCCGGTCGCAAGGCATAGGTCCCGGAGCCAGCAGGGGGAGTACTCCGCCCCTTGCTGAGGCCGACAGGAGCGGGACCAGGCCTCTGGAGGAGAGGTCTGTGAGGGGGCGACACAGCCAGCCCTACCGGTGGAACACCCATTTCAGAGAAGACCACCGGATGAGGCATGGCCCGGGACCAGCCCAAAAGGCAACCGAGAAGCTGAGGCGAGCTGTGAGGTGGTTGAAGCGGACTCACCCGGTTACTGTGGTGGCTCCAAGCGAGATGGAGCCAGAGGTGGCACCAGCGCAGGCATCCACCCCAACAGAGGTACAAATCAGGTTCCCTTTGTTCGGGCAAGGAAGTCAGGGACACCCGTGCACAAAAGGTGTGTACCAGCGCGCCTTGCAGCCATCAGGTGCCAGAAGGGTGAGGTTCAGGGAGGAGGCAGCGCCCCGGCAGCTCTTTGGACGTGCGCTGCGACGACGACTGGACCGTGCCAAGCCGCCGCCGCTGTCGCGAGCACAACAGCGAGTGCAACGTGACAAACCAGCAGCGTGGGAGGCAGCCAGGACACTGACGAGCAGGCGGCGGGAAGCAGAGGTGCATCAGCACAGAGTCAGGAGTGCCATGGTACAGGTGAAGGGCCGCATAGAGCACCTGAGGAAGATGTGAAGGTGAGCAGGGAAACGGCGACCGCCAGACCAGCACCCTGGCCAGATGATCCAGCGCCGGAAGACTCCATCACCAGGTCTGCCCGCTGGACTGCCCTGATAGCGGAGGCAGGCACTTACCACCTACCCGACGACAACTCTGACGAAGAACTGAACCCGCGGGAAGTGGAGCCAGGTTTGCACAAACTGGCCAGCATCAGGCCGGACATAGGCGTGGACGCGGGAGCGGGGCGTTGGGGAGAGTGGCTGGACGAACATGTGCTAGCTGCCATGGATGCGTCCGGGCCCACTCTCATGATCTTTTGGGCGTGGATTGGCAAGGTGAGAGTGAAGGTCCTCATCGATACCGGGGCCTCCTCCAGCTTCACATCCCTAGAGACTGTGAAGAAGCTCAAGCTTCAACCATCAGTCCATGAGAAACCAATGCGGGTGCAGGTTGCAGATGGCACAGTCTACGACGCCAACTCTTGCATTCGGCCCAAGCTCACGGCGGAGACGCGGAAGGGAAGTTATGCCAAGCAGGTAACTCTGCGAGTGATGCCCTTATCCTTGGGAGTGGACGTGGTGCTGGGGGGTGACTGGTTACGAGCTCAGCGGCGGATCACCTTTGACTACGCACAGTATGGGAGTGTGCGGTTTGGCCATGGGTCACAGAAGGTAGTCATTGCGGGATGCAATCCAGGGTCGTCATCTACAGGGTCTGGGCAGGCCATGGGACTGGTAGAGGCACAGCTTATCAGTACTAAGCAAGCCAGGAAGGACCTGCGAGCCTTGAAGAATAGCGGCGAGGAGGCGTACCTGATGTATCTGGCTCCAGATGGCACATTTAAAATGGAGGCCACCGACGACCCCAACTCTCCCTTAGAGGCCTCTGCAGCCCTATCAGAGTCATCTTCATCCTCATCATCGGAAGCAGAGGGTGACAACGCTAGGCAAAGGGGGGGGGAAGTTACCTCTGACGAAGAAGGCTGCAACAGCGACAGCACAGTAGCAAGCATAGCCACCCTAATCTCCGACAGCAGTTCGTCTGAATCTGAACAAGATGCAACAGAGCAGGAGGACTGGGCTCAGGAGCAGGTGTGTGCTCTGCGACCGGCGACGTGCCCCACATCAGCGCAACCCGCTGTGCGAGACTGGGGACCTTACCCCACAAGGGCCAGATGGGAGGCATTCCAGATGCTTCCACGAGAGCGCAGGGAGCAGGCTGCACAGCACCACGCGGAGGAATTGGAACCTGAGTGGGAAGAGGAGGCATACTGTCTGTGGAAAACAGGGCAGGCTCTGCGTCTGCAGCAGGAGCAACGGAGGAGCAGAGGGGTGAACCACAGGAGATCGCGCAGAGTTAGCGAGCCAGTACTGGCAGCACCTATAGCAGCTGAGGCAGGGCAAAGCAAAGATGGGTATAGCTGTTTCAGGAAAGAGGCACCAGCTGCTGCAGCGACACCTAGTGAAGAGCAGAGCAGCGGCGCGGATGGCAAGGTCAAGCAGCACGAAGGCGAGACCAAGGAGGCTAAGCAGGATGAGGAGGACGCAGAGGTACCACAATGGATCCTGGACGAGCTGGTGAAGCTGAAGCAGTGGTACCAGGACGTGGTGGGCATGGAGCTCCCTAAGGGCGTCGTGGACCGCGACCACAAATCGCCGCTGCGCGTGGACCCCGAGTACCGTGATGGCGCACGGCACAAGAGGTGCTACAAGCTGTCCATGGAGGAGTTACGACAACTTCGTGGGCAACTGGACGAGCTCTTGGCAAAGGGATACATCCGTCCCTCGTCTTCACCTTGGGGCAGTCCAGTCCTGATGGTGCCCAAGCCCTCCAACCCCAAGGAGCTGCGACTGGTGATCGACTATCGCCAGATCAACGAGATCACTGTGAAGGACCGTTACCCTCTCCCTGACGTACAGTCCCTCATTGATGACCTCCAGGGAGCGACTATCTTCTCCACCGCGGACGCTCTGTGGGGATTCTGGCAGGTGCCCATGGAGGAGGACGCTATCGAGAAGACAGCGATGACCACGCCGTTCGGAGCTTATGAGTGGCTGGTTATGCCCATGGGGTTGTCAAACAGTCCTTCTTGCTGGCAGCGTATGATGCAGAGCTACCTAGGACATCTCCCATTCGTAAGGGTGTTCGTGGACGATATCATGATCTTCAGTAAGAATCCAACCGAACACCTCGATCATTTGAAGCAGGTGCGGGAGGTCTGCCGTCAGAACAAAGTCCGGCGGAAGGAATCAAAACTGCGGTGCTTCAAGCGCTCGGTACGGTTCCTCGGGCATGTAATTGATCGAGAAGGATGCCGACCCCAGCAGGACAAGATCGCAGCAGTAAGGGATTGGCCCAAGCTGGAGACGGTCAAGCACGTGAGACAGTTCCTGGGACTAGCTGGGTTCTACAGGCGGTACATCCAAGGATTCTCTGACCTGGCGCACCCGCTCACCAAGCTGACCAAGAGCTTAGTGCCCTGGGAGTGGGGCCCAGAGCAGGAGCGAGCATTCGAACGGTTGAAGCACGCGCTGACCACAGCCCCTACGTTGATCCTGCCAGATCAGAAGGCAGCTCACAACGGCACCAGTCCATTCGTCGTACAGACGGACGCTAGTGCGGTGGCACTGGCTGGGGTACTGATGCAGGACCTGGGGAAGGGCCTGCAGCCGATCGCCTTCGAGAGCAAGCAGTTCTCGTCTGCTGAGCAGAACTACCACGCAGGTGAGCGTGAGCTAGCCGCCATCCACCACTGCACTACGCAGACTTGGAGACATTACCTGATATTCACGGAGTTCAGGTTAATGGGGGATCATGCTCCTCTAAAGTGGTTATTCGCACCTGGACGGGAGCTCAGCCGACGCCAGGCTAGGTGGTACGAGGACCTGGTGGAGGTGGGCGTGCATGCGATGGAGCACGTGCCAGGGCGCACGCTGGTGGTGCCGGACGCGGCCTCTCGCCGACCGGACTACGTGCAGACGACAGCGCGAGACGGGCTTAAGGAGGCGGGGTATGTGGACCCGAGCACCGACCAGCCTGTATCCGCGGAAGAGGGCCGAAGAGCAGCGGGAGCTAAGGGGAACCCAGCAGAAGTAACCAAAGCTAAGGCTGAGGTGAACGCAGCGGTAAAGGAGAAGAAGATGGGGAAGGAGGACCCTAGCTCTCCGTTGGACGCGGGGTTCAGTTCAGCAGACGAGGAGGACGAGGAGTACCCTCCAGTGAACCCTCCTGTGGTAACTGGGAAGCTGACGCAGCTTAATGGACTGTGGTGGGCGGAGACCCCCGACCTGTGGCGCGACGCCATGGACACAGTGGCCACGATGGCGGCAGTCTCTGCCCTTGCGGGCGTAACTACTAGAGCGGCAGCAGCAGAGCAATCAGCAACAGGTGATGACCCAGCGTCTCCCTTGGATGCAGAAGCCGTTCTGTCAGAGACACCCCCAGCACAACCGCCTGCAACAGTAGCTCAGAAGCCAGTAGCGGAGCAGCAGCAGCCATCAGCAGCAGTGCAGCAACCAGCAGCACAACCGCCAGCGACAGCAGCAGAGCAGCAGCAAGCAAGCCCAAGGATCCGACCTGGAGAACCGCTGGTGGACAAGCAGGATTGGAAGTTGATCTCCTCGGAGTTCGCTAGGCTGCAGAGCAAGTACTCTCGAGCACTGGGAGGACCATTCCAGGTGGATGCGTGCTGTGACGCTATGGGTCAGAACCGACAGGTGAGCACATTCTGGACTGATTGCTTGAACGAGCAGTGGAGGGGTCGTATCGTCTGGTGCAACCCCCCCTTTTCAGACCCCAACGTGAGCATTGAGGACATTCTGCGACACTATGCATCTGAAGCAAAGCAGGACCCGTGCCACACAGCCGCCTTGTTCTTGTTGCCCGACTTCCCTCAGGCGAGTTGGCGACCGTTGCTACGTGAATTTGGCCTGGAGATCGTAGAAGTCATCCCAAGGGTGAACGAGCATGGTGAGCCCAACAGACTGTTTACCTCACCTGGAGAGGAGAGAGGTCACCGCTCGGCTCTGCAGGAACTGCCAGTCCCATGGCCAGTGCTAGTAGTGATAGCCAGGCCGCAGAAGCCATCCAGCAAGCTGGCCCCACGCGAGAGACCCACAGCGCAACCAGCAGTCACGCTCTCCGGAGCAGCAGCAAAGGTCAGAGACAAGTCGGGAACAGTGGAGCCAGGGGTGTTCTTGCGAGCGCTGAGAGCTGAGCACAGACGGAGCGAATATCTCAGGACCCTGAAGCAGGAGCTGCTAAATACCCAGCATCATCGCACAGAGCATTTCCGGTTGGTAAGCGACATTATCTGGAGAGTGGCTGAAGGGCGCTATCAGGTGGTGCTGGCACCGGACTCGCCCTTGCGGGAGCTAGTGTTGAGAGAAGCTCACGAGGCACCATCCGCAGGCCACACCGGCAGGGACAAGACGCTGGAGCGGGTCCGAAGACGTTTCTGGTGGCCGCGAATGGACCTAGATATAGCGGAATGGGTAAAGACGTGCGTGACGTGCCAGCAGACCCAGCCGCGACAAGGGTATCCCATGGGGCTGTTGCAACCGCATCGAGTGCCAAGCAGGCTCTGGGAGGTTGTCAGCATCGATTTCGTAACCGGGCTTCCGATGACTCAGCGAGGAGTAAACGCCTTCACCACCTTCACCTGCAAGCTGAGCAAAATGGTACACGTGGTGCCAATGACCTACAACGACAGCTCTGCAGAAGTAGTGGTAAGATTGTTCATGGACGCAGTATGGCGATTGCACGGAGCTCCAATGAAGATAGTGTGCGACCGAGACCCCGCTTTCGCGACGCCATGACTCAGGAGTTCATGCGACTGATGGGCGTCAAGGTAGCTAGCACCACTCCCTATCACCCTCAGAGCGATGGGCAAGCGGAACGCAGCAACCACACCGTGGAGCGTATGCTGCGCTGCTACGTTGCTGAGAACCAGGAGGACTGGGACCACTGGGTGACACCTGTGGAGTACGCGATCAATGACTCCACGTCAGCAGCGACTGGATTCTCTCCTTTTGAGTTGGTGTACGGACACGCTCCCGCAACTCAGCTGGACTTCTTCATGGACGCAGCCTTAGAAGGTGGGTCAAGACGAAGAAAAGGTGGGCGAGTAGCGGCGGATAAGAGAGGAACTGCGCACGAGCTGGCCAAGCAGTTCGCGCGGCAACTACAGGCAGCGCGGGTGAACCTGCAGATGGCCCAGCAGCGCATGATGGAGCAGTTCGACGCACGACACCGGCTACAGCACATTAAGGTGAATGATCAAGTATGGGTGGATGGTCAGCACCTGACTCTGCCTGGAGATCGGGGGATGAAGCCGAAGCTGCGCAAGCTCAGGCACGGTCCCTTACGTGTAGTAGAATGTCCGTACAGCGACAGGCAGCAAGAGCTGCCAGAGCAGGACCGTGGAGCCCCGTCAGCGTACAGGTTAGAGCTACCCGTGCATTGGAAGGTGCACGACGTGTTCACAGCGGATCGGCTCACCCCAGTTCAGTCGGGAGCCAAGCACTTCGTGAGCAGGCGGGAGGAAGTGGCACCACCACCAGTCTTGGTAGAGGGGCAGAGGGAGCGTGAGGTGGAACGCATCATCAGTACTCGCTTCAGGAAGCTAGGTGGGAAGGCTGGCGGGACAGTGCAGGAGTGGCTAACCAAATGGAAAGGGCTGCCGCATAGTCACAGCCAGTGGCGAACCCGAGAGGACTTGGAAGGGCGAGGGGGCAGGCTAGAACCACTGCGAGTCTTCGAAGCTGAGGAGGAAAGGCTGAAGAAAGCTCCAGAGAAAAGGCGAAGGGAGACTCACAAGGGTCAGGAGGAGCAGCGGGCACAGTTGATAGCTATGAGACCTCCCACCCCAACAGTCCGCA
>LGRX02007381.1:0-20956 GCA_001247695.2 Cymbomonas tetramitiformis | reverse complement strand
CGCTTTGACGCCTTCTTTGAGAAGTATCTAGATACCATGTGTGCAGCTCTACCGGAGGCCTCCAAGTTGCGTCGCACTGAGGAGGACAAGGCCCGCATCGATCGCAAGCCGGACGCGGAGGGTGGACCACCATGTAGGCGTCCATACAAGATGACCGCTGAAGAGCTACGCCAGTTACGTGAACGCATCGAGCAGCTCATGAAGAAGGGTTACATCCGGCCGTCGTCAAGCCCGTATGCCGCCCCAATGTCTGATGGTACCCAAGCCTGGTGACCCGAAGACATTGCGTCTGGTGGTGGATTACCGACAATTGAATCAGCAGACGGTGCGGGACCGGTATCCACTACCGGACATCCAACTGATGTTTGGCGAGATGCAATGGGCAGCGTTCTTCTCCTCCTTTGACGCGGTGGACGGATTCTGGCAAGTGCCAATGGCCGAGGAGGACGTGGAGAAGACCGCGTTCACCACCCAGATGGGGGCCTACGAATGGTTGGTGATGCCCCAGGGCCTGCAGAACTCTCCATCTCAGCATCAGCGGCGAATGCAGCGTGCACTCGGTCATCTCCCCTTTGTACGGATTTTTATCGACGATGTGGTGGTCTTCTCACGCACGGTGGAAGAACATTACGACCACGTACGTCAGTTCTTGGACACTTGTCGAGAAAAAGGGATATACCTGAAGGCTTCCAAGGCGCAGATGCTGAAGGAGTCTCTACGGTTCTTGGGCCACACTCTATCCGCCAAAGGATGCCAACCTCAGCATGACAAGGTGTCCTCCATCAAGGACTGGCCGAAGCTGGAGACAGTAACCCACGTCAGACAGTTCCTTGGACTAGCGGGGTACTACCGCCGGTTTGTGCACCGGTTCTCGGAGATTGCCCAACCCTTGACCTCGCTCACCAAGACCGACGTACCGTGGCAGTGGGGAGAACTCCAACAATGGGCCTTCGACGAGCTGAAGACCGCTCTTTCCTCAGCCTCAGTATTGGCATTGCCCGACATGAAGGCAGCCGCGGATGGGTCAGCGCCGTTTTTGGTACAAACGGACGCAAGTGGAGTTGCTTTGGGAGGCGTACTCATGCAAGATACGGGAGACGGTATGAGGGTGATCGCCTACGATAGTCGGCAGTTTTCTGCAGCGGAGCAGATTACCACACCGGCGAAAGGGAGCTCTGTGCGTTGCACCATTGCACCACCGTCACCTGGAGGCACTACCTGTTCTCCTCCGACTTCCGGTTACAAGGTGACCATCGCCCCCTGGAATGGCTAATGTCCCCGGGACGAGAGCTTAGCCGACGGCAGGCACGGTGGTATATGGACCTGGTGGAAGTCGGTGTCCCACGAATGGAGTACGTCAAGGGAGCCCTCCTTCTGGTCCCCGATGCGCTATCCCGCCGACCTGACTACGTGACCAAGGACCCGCGGGATGGGCTCAAGGAGGCCGGTGTTGTAGACAAGGAGTCGGACCTCCCTAAGGACCCGCTCTCCGTGCTGGATGTCGAGGAGATCTTTGAAGACCACACGCCACCCCCTGTACCAGGATGGGTGGCCACCATGGAGTCATGGATGGATTGCGTGGAGACGCTTCAGGTGGCGGAGCGAGCCCTTGGGAGCCTGCTCCAGGCTGGCAGCGTGCCCTGGCATGCAACTGGCTCGGCTGAGCATGCAACATGCCGTGCTTCGCATGCAACCAGCTCAGCTTCGCATGCAACCAGCTCAGCTTCGCATGCAGCCAGCTCAGCTTTGCATGCAACCAGCTCAGCTTCCCATGCAACCAGCTCAGCTTCGCATGCAACCTGCCCAGCTGAGCATGCAACACGCCCGACCGAGCGTGTAACCGGCCAGCCTGAACATGCAACCGGCTCGGCTAAGCATGCAACACGCCCAGCTGAGCATGCAACCAGCTCGCCTGAGCATGCAGCATGCCTTGCTGAGCATGCAACTAGCCGGCCTGAGCATGCAACCAGGTCAAATTCGCATGCAACCAGCTCAGCTTCGCATGCAACCAGCTCAGCTTCGCATGCAGCCTGCCCCGCTGAGCATGCAACCGGCTCGCCTGAGCATGCAGCATACCTCGCTGAGCATGCAACCAGCCGGCCTGAGCATGCAACCAGCTCAGCTTCGCATGCAACCAGCTCAACTTCGCATGCAACCAGCTCGGCTTCGCATGCAACCTGCCCAGCTGAGCATGCAACACGCTCAGCTGAGCATGCAACATGCAACGCGCTGCCCGAAGCACAACTAATGCTGCGAGCTCCCACCGACTACTTCGCTGATTTGTCCGAATCTGGAAAGCATTGGCAGGAAACGAGCACCCCGGGAACCACCCCGGTATTGCGTCGTAGTGCTCGACTGCGACAACCCATTGCTACGACGACTCCTTCCGTCACGCCGAAAACCTCGACACGGCCTGCTACGGATTCCCGAAGGCCTAAGCAGCCAGCTCGGCCGTCTAGTCGAACCGCCAAGCCCCCAGCCGATCGGCAAGACTGGAAGGTGCGCAAGGAGGTCTTTGAGCGCCTCCAACGACGGTTCGGCAGCTTCGACGTCGACGCGTGTTGTGACCTGGGTGGACGGAACCGCCAAGTGGACGCCTACTGGACTGATTGTCTGCAACAACAGTGGCGGGGAAAGCACGTCTGGTGCAACCCCCCATACTCCAGCAGTCATATCTCCATCGAGGCGGTGTTGCGTAAGTATGTGGACGAATGGCGGCAAGACCCCGCACATACCTCAGCAGTGTTCCTTCTACCGGACATCCAGGCCCGCATGCCTCAATGGAGGCGGCTCTTCAGAATGGCTGGTATGAGGCTCGTGGAAGTGATACCTACCCATGACGAACGAGGAGTACCCACACAGCTGTTCGAGACTCCTGACGGTGTACTTCACGACCTTCCGTGGCCCGTGCTAGTGGTACATGCTCCCCCTACCCGACAGCTGTTGCCGAGAGTACGGCATCCCCGAGTGGCGCCTCCTATAGTGCGACAGGGTAAGGCTGCTGAGACCCGCGATGCTACGAGCCCCCCCACGGACGTTACATTCCTGGAGTCCCTGCACGATGAGTATGCACGTGCCGGCCCTCTTCGGCAGCTGCGGGATGAGATCCTTGCAGCCCCGCACCACGCCACGAGGGATTTCCGTATCGTTGGGGACGTGCTATGGCGTGTAGCCGCAGGACGGTACCAGTTGGTTCTCGGCGAGGACTCCCCTTTATTTGCGAGAGGTAGTCTTCAAGGATGCCCACGACTCCACCGCTGCAGGCCACACTGGCCGGGAGAAGACACTGGAGAGAGTTCTCCGCAGGTTCTGGTGGAAGAATGCCTCCGAGGATGTGGCAGGATGGATGGCCTCATGCCCTACATGTCAGGCGGTTCGTCCCCGGGCATCCTACCCCGATGGATTATTGAATCCGCACGCTATTCCCCAACGCATGCAACTGGCAGGATGTGAGCGTGGACTTCGTTACAGGGCTGCCGCTCACCGCCCAAGGAAACGACGCCTTTGTCACCTTCACGTGCAAGCTGAGCAAAATGGTGCACCTTATGCCCATGAACTTTGGGGACAGCTCTGCGCAAACGGTGGCCCGCATCTACTTCGACGTAGTCTGGAGGCAGCATGGGGCCCCCATGAAGATTGTATGCGACCGTGACCCCAGGTTCCAGGACTCGTTCTGGCGTGAGCTAATGAGACTTATGGGGGTACGGGTGGCTTCTACCACTCCATACAACCCTCGTTCAGACGGACAGGCGGAGCTGCACACCAACCGAGTGGTGGAGGACATGTTGCGCTCGTTCGTGGGTGCCAATCCTGATGACTGGGACCTCTACATGACGAACGTGGAGTTCGCTATCAACGACTCGCGCAGTGACGTCACCGGATTCACGCCCTTTGAGCTATGCTACGGGGTGTCCCCGATGTCTCAATTAGACCTTTTCCTGGAAGCTGCAACTCTCCCTGGCTCTGCGCGACGGAAAGGGGGGGTGGGTACCGCCCATGAGATGGCTGCGAAGTTTTCGTCGCAGTTGCGAGACGCGCGTGGCCGCCTTGAGTTGGCTCAGCAGCGCCAGCGGGAGCAGTTCGACCGGCGCCACAAGCAGCATAAGTACGCAATGGGGGATCTGGTGTGGATCGAAGCTCGTCATCTGACGGAAAAGGTGATGGACCGTGCGCTGTGCCGAAAGCTCGGTAAGCGCTGGCATGGACCTGTAACCGTGGTGGAGTGCTTCTACAGCGATTTGCAGGCGGAGCTGGCAGAGGCGGACCGCGGGGCACCGGTGGCATATCGGTTGGCCCTACCGCCGCACTGGCGCATTCACGACGTGTTTGCGCAGCACCGCCCGAAGCCGTACATCTCCGGCAAGGATGAGTTTGCATCTCGAGCACAACTGCCCGTACCTGACCCGGTAATGGTAGATGGGCAAGCGGAAGCTCACGTGGACAAAATCCTGGCGTATCGTGTACGCATGGTCAAGGGTAAATCTGTGGAGGAATGGAAGGTACGCTGGACGGGCTACTCGGCAGCTCACGACCAGTGGCGCTCCAGAGACAAGATGGACAGAGGCGGGGAAAATCAGCAACTCAAGGAGTTCGAGGCACGACGATTAGGCATGCAGGCGGACATGCTGAAGTCCACCGAGCATGACCGACGGCAACGTCAACAGCGACAGCCCGTTCACCTTGGCGTCACCTTATCCCAGCTAATGGAACACCCATGTGACGTTCCGGAAGTGGATTCTCCACCGGAAGACTTCTGTCTGCCGTGGGAGCGGGTGGAAACCTTGGGGAATGGAGAGCTAGTGGTGATCACCGACCTTGAAGAGCGGAAGACCCGGCCGGTGAGAATCTTGGTGTTGTTCAGCGGAACTGGATCGGTGGAAAGGGAGTTTGCCAAGTGCTTCCCGTCTGCCTCGGTGGTTACGCTCGACAACGACCCACGTTGGCAACCCAACCATCTCGCATCAATGGAGGACTGGGACCCCACTCAGTATCCACCGGGATTCTTTGATGTCATCTGGGCCAGGCCTCCATGCACCCAGTACAGTCAGGCGCGCACTACGGGAGGTCCTCCTGACCTGGAAGGAGCAGACAAGAGTGTGAAATGCACCCTGGATGCTATTGAGTACTTGAAGCCCAAGCACTGGTTTCTTGAAAACCCTGAGGGAAGATACCCGAATGCACTGCGGTTGCGGTCAGTGGTTCGTAAACCGTGCCACAACCTCTTTTTTGCACCTACTGTAAGTATGGAGAGCGATATCGTAAGCCGACATGTATCTGGACTAGCTCACCTCCACCAACGCCATTGCTGGAGTGCACCTCGCGGACACCTTGCGCATGTAAATGGGCCACCGGAGGGCACCCTGAGACTGCTCAGCTTGGACCATCGTCTTCACAGCAACCAGGGGCGCGAGATGCTCACGCCGTGTACCCCGTACTAGCTCCGTTACTGCGTCATCTCTTCCACCATCTTCAATTCGGGGAGCTTGATACCTGAAGACACCGGGAGCGGCATCGGGAGATAGGCCGCTCTTGAGGGGGGAGGAGTTGTGCCGGGAGGTACGAGCAGAGGGTTTGCATGCTACAGAGATCTGGTTGCATGCTGCCGGCGAGTGGTTGCATGATACAGATGCCTGGTTGCATGCTGCGTATGCCTGGTTGCATGCGACAGAGGCCAGGTTGCATGCTACAGATGCCCGGTCGCATGCCACGGAGGCCAGGTTGCATGCTACAGATGTCAGGTTGCATGCTACAGAGGCCAGGTTGCATGCCACGGAGGCCAGGTTGCATGCGACAGAGGCCAGGTTGCATGCGACAGATGTCGGGTTGCATGCGACAGAGGCCAGGTTGCATGCGACAGAGGCCAGGTTGCATGCGACAGAGGCAAGGTTGCATGCGACAGATGTCGGGTTGCATGCGACAGAGGCCAGGTTGCATGCGACAGAGGCCTGGTTGCATGCGACAGATGTCGGGTTGCATGCCACAGAGGCCAGGTTGCATGCGACAGAGGCCAGGTTGCATGCTACAGATAGATGTCAGGTTGCATGCTACATACGCCAGGTTGCATGCCACGGAGGCCAGGTTGCATGCTACAGATGTCTGGTTGCATGCTACAGAGGCCAGGTTGCATGCCACGGAGGCCAGGTTGCATGCTACAGATGTCTGGTTGCATGCTACAGAGGCCAGGTTGCATGCGACAGAGACCAGGTTGCATGCTACATATGCCAGGTTGCATGCTGGTGACGGGTGGTTGCATGCTGCAAGGGCCTTGTTGCATGCCGGTCACAGTTGTATGAAGAAATAATTGATGACAAGGCAGATTTCAGGAGAAGATCTGCAATGACAATAATTATATTGAGGATATGGTGGATTCCAGAAAAAGATCTGCAATGGCAATATCGTGATCTGCCTGATGATTGGTGGAGGAGTACCAGAATCAGGCATATATGTGCACATGATTGGTCGATGGCAGATGTCAATACAGGAATCCTGCTAGTGATTGTTAGAGAGCAACATGTTGAAAGGGAAGCTTGGAAAAGTGGACCTCGGTTAGTGTTGATCAAGAGAATGAATTAAGGACAAGTTTTACATGTTAGTATTAGGCTGTATGCCAAGACTGAACATAAGGATATAGATGTATTAGGTTTGAGACCAGACATTATATCGGAAAAGTGATTGTAATTCTAGGCTAGAGGCCAGAGTTTGTCATGCAATAAAACAGTGGAATATAAGACTGTGAAGTTAATATTACACACCAAAAACAGCAGAAAATATAAAAAGAAAGAAAGAAAGAAAAAATAAGGAAGAAAATGAAGAAAAGAAATATGTTTAAGTTATCAGGAGTGTGCCTGGTACAAGTTAACAGGCCAATATGGCGTTAGTATGCCTGTAATATACTATACTACCGGCATACTAACGCCCATACGTACTAACTGTCCTTTACTATGCCTTTAGTACACCTTTAGTACACATACTACAATTTGCTAGGACCGTAGGGACGTTTCGTTCAATCGTGGTGCAAGTGGGATGCCTGGTGTCAGGCCTATAATGCAGTCTAATGAACGTGGACATCGTGAGGATAAACGTTATGTCGTGGCTAAAGCTTCCCACTATACCGCGTTGACCCAATCTTCTCAGACATTAATTACTACTCGTTGCTTCAAGAACCGTGACACGTTCACTCACTGCATTAGCAACCGGTACTTTTCTTCCACCTTTCTATGTTGCTGTATCATATTCCATCGACGTTTCATGATGCCTGCCTGCTACAACATTCTCCAATCGCTGATAAGTTATCTTACTGTACAGGTATGCGCTTCCTTTCTTGAAGGCGGCTTGTGCACTGGTATGTGAGGAGGTCGGGGAAACAAACTTCTACATGTATCCCCGGCGGCTCGATGGGTTTGACTTCATCTACATGAACTTGACCTCGACTGGGAAGGTGGTTAACCAGACGCGCGTCAGTAAGTTTCGGCAGATCATCCGTGGTGAGAATCCCAAGGGATTCTTCCACTCCATGGACCAGATTCGAAAGTACTCCGACGACATCGTGGAGGTCTGCTTCAACCTTCAGGATCCGAAGTGTCCCATTGATGGGGACTCGTGCTCTTGTGACTGGTTTTGGAGCTACAAAAGCTGCCCTCACATCTTGGCTGCGTACTACCTTAAGGAGGAGCTAGATATTTTTGGGATGATGCAACGGGCTTTTCCACCCAACCGCCCGCGCACCATGAAACAGAAAATAGCTGCCGAGAAAGCAAAGTAGCTTACCATATTGTGACTGCTAGCTAGTCAAGCTTGTGTTAGCCTGCCACGGAATAGCTCATAAACACTTCTTATTACCTGATTGAACTAGCTGTACTGAAATAGCTGATCTAGCTGTATTGAAATAGCTATATTGAAAAATAACTGTTCCGAAATATTATAAATAAACCTGAATGGAATTGCTGTGAATCACTGAGTACCACTTTGGTGACGTTGTGGCATCTGATTTTTTCATAATTGGTTCTTGATTCTAGATTAAAATTTCAATAAGTTTCTGATAAAATTTTGCGACAAAATACCCCCTAGAAGTCTATTTTGTCGCAGCTGCGACAAAATAGACCAGCAGTGACATTTATGTCGTACCTGCGACAAAACGATCTGCGACAAAAATGACAATCAATGCGACAAAAATGATCCGCTACCTAGGATTTTGCCTCCACTATATATCCACTATATATTGATTTCCGTCCACAATATTGTGGGTTTTCGTCCACAATATCGTGGACAGAAACCACAATATAGTGGACGAAACCCACAATATTGTGGACGGAAACCACGATATTGTGGACGAAAACCACGATATTGTGAAACCCACTAGGTTTTGTACAAAAACCACTAGGTTTTGTACAGTGTCCCGGTCTTGGGTAGGGCTAAGTTTGCGTTGTAAAACGCAAGAGAGTGGTCAAGCGTGTGAAGCTTGGGTTGCCACAGAACGCCAAAGGAAATGCGTATCGCTCGCAGGACGAGAAAGTCCACGAGCTCAGAGGCGAAGGCGTCCTCGTGGGAATTCAAGGCCATATAGCCCATTTGGAAACGCTTATCCAACCAGCAAGTACCGCCGAACTCAACGGGAAAGCCGTTCCAGTTGGTCTTGTAGGTGTCGTCCCGAGAGCGGTGGTCGCTAGTGGACAACACTTGAAGTAGTTCCCAAGTGGTGTAGATGGTGTGTGTTCCGAACAACAACCCTGCTCCACCCTAACTCTTCCTTCGTAACAGTACAGGGTGGTGTGCTGGATGTGACACACTGTGTGTCACTATCCTATGTCTGTACTAGTACTCCGTATAGTACGGATGTCACCGGTTTAGGGTTTCCGGCTTAAGCCGAGCTTTGGTTAATATAACTTACTTCTTGTGTTATCTTAGGTGAAAGCATTCTGAGCTGTACCCTCGATATATCGTTATCTCTCGATATATCTAACAAATCATGCCAATCTCACTCATTTCGGTCGCACACCAAAATATAAGCTTTGTCGCACGATGCAACATAAAAGAAATCCTTGCGACAAAAATGATGCGCTGCCGGATGATGAGCACGTGCTGGCGGCCATGGATGCCAAGGGACCCACCCTGATGATTTTCTGGGCGTGGATAGGGAAGGTGCGAGTGAAGGTCCTCATTGACACTGGAGCCATGTCCAGCTTCACATCAGAGTCACTTGCAAACTCTGCTGATTAGGAGAGTTGCTCAGTGTCACCACTGCTGACTGAGACTGCTGGGATGGTACCAACAACCCCCCTTGAAGATGCGCCAGCAACGCCTACCACAACAGCAGCGCTGGCGTTCGTACTCAGATCGGGTGAACGGTGCAAAACGGCCGACGGAGTACCGCCGAAAGTCTGCGAGCGCCCATCGCGGTCAGAGCTCCATTCCCGCGGGAAGATAAAGTGGTGAGCCGCTTCAATCTCCTGTTGACGCTGCTGGGCTGCGTAACGGTCGCTCGGGCAATCTGTCGTCGGGCTCGGCCGCGACACCGGTGCAACTAACAGCACCCCGGTGTGCAGAGAGCGCCCCAGAACGCAGAGCTGCAATATCCCTCGGAGGAACTGACCGCGCAACACCTGCACAGCCTTGTTGCGGGGCAGGTACAGATCCGCAACGCGCAGAGAGTTCCCAAGAATGCACCGGCGCAGAGAGGCCGCCGACCAATTAGGGTTAGCAGTCGCCAGAGGTAAATTACGCACGGAAACTACGGAAGCAAGAGTATGGTCTTCCGAATTGTTAGAGTCGCCAGAGCGCAGCGAACGGCCCATAATTAAAGAATATTCGCAAAATTGACGGTAGAAGTTCACCAACAAAGTCGTCGAGAGGTCGCAGCCAAAGATTCGGCGAAAAGCAGAACGCCGACAAGTACACCGGTATCAGAAGTGCGGTGGAAGCCTAGGAGGCGTCAGAAAAGTACGCCAATTGAAATTGGAAAAGAGCGCTGCCCAAGAAGGAATCAGGCAGCGAATTGCCCTAACAGGTGCGCCGAAAGAAGGCGCGAGCTGAAGTACAAGTAAGTGCTGTCTCAAAGGAGACAAAGGCTCAGGCCACAGGCCCGCGTAGAAGTTCGTAAAACGTCCTATCGTACCAATTATTGCAGGGTGCACTGCTAGTTGTTTCACGTTCGGTTCTTTATATTTCTTTAATTTCTATAACTGAATCACTCTGGGGCGATACAGTTAAAACTTACAAGACAAAAACCACCGAGCTTTCCCAGCTCAGTTACCCAAATAGCTATAACACAGCTTTCTACTAATCTACATATATGTCATAGCACAGGCTGTCATAGCATGTCATTCGGCATGCCTTCGCAGTCATACTTATTTGCCCTAGTACAATTTCCATGTTTCGTTTTTGGGAGAAAGTAAAGTTACTTCAAACCCCATTCTTCCGTCAATAGCGATAACGACGGTCAACTATCCCATACTACGAGGTTTGGGTGTATGCCAATGTATACGTTTTGGCACAAGCCAATGTACAACTCATCACTGCCTGAAGACGAGGAAATTCTACAGGAGACGGAGAACAAATGGACCTTCTACACCAACTTTCCTAGATGATGTTGTAGCAATTATTTTCATAACAATAGACAGCCCTTCGCAACAAATACTATGCTAGTTGCTCATACTCATAAGTTGTAAATTGCTGACTACAATATATTTAAGACCATGATTCTGACTGGAAGATTTACGGGACACTGTATAGTTGCGAGTGGTTTTTGTACAAAACCTAGTGAGTTTCACAATATTGTGGCTTCCCTCCACTATATTGTGAAGTCCCTCCACTATATTGTGAAGTCCCTCCACTATATTGTGAAGTCCCTCCACTATATTGTGAAGTCCCTCCAATATAGTGGAGGGACTGTGGGGTGTCGGCGATCGACGTTCGCCGGCAGTTTATTTGCTTATTGTCACTGCAATGATTCATATTTTGCAACTCTGACCGTTGGATTCATTCATCACATTGGGATGATGATATCTGACGGTCAGTTTTGTATGATTATATTTTCAGGAATACATAGTAAATCCCGAGTCTGAAAAAGTTCAGATATGCCAAATAAGACAGAAACAGCCACAATTTGCTGGCATCACCTAGTAGTGGGTTTTGTACGAAACCTAGTGAACCTTGTGCAAAATATCGTTGGATTTGATGAATCCGAAATCACTCTCCACAATATCGTCAACCCCGATCGACGATACTGTGTACAAGATTCACTAGGTTGTGTACAAAACCCGCTAGGTTTCGTACTGCCTCCTAAGATTTACGATCAACATTTGTTCAAGTCGACCGTGTACGCGGAAGTAATGCAATCATAAGGAATGCTGTACTGCAGAGAGAGTCATAACATTGCCATCACTGGTTACCACTACAACAATATTCTTCGTCACATAATTGGGTCCAGTAGACTTTTTAAGTTGACTGCACCGTGGCTTGTTCAGCCGAATGGCAGACACACAGTTATAAATCCTTAGCACGTGGTATTCAGCGCTACATATGACTGAACTACAGGGTGGTGTGTGTTAAGACGCTCTTCTGCTTCACTCATGTATCTTGCGTTTGAGGTTTCATGATAAAGCCTTTTAACTTGATGATCAAGCTCACTCACCCATTTGTTCTTTTTCATGCTTCGGTCCAGCTTGCGTGTCTCCATTTCCCTGCCCACGATGGGAATAACAAATTCAGCTCTGCAGCTGCACTACCACTCAGCTTCAAAAGTATCAAAAAGTACACATCAGATGTACAACTTGTCTAAACGAAACTATGGCCCTCGTCGTCATCCTCAGCAAGCACCTCCATCAAACAAAATCCCATCGAGCACAGTGCAAACGATTCTTATAAGGCAAGAGATGGTATTGCACCTTTGCACTGCAGCATCTTCCTCGATGAAGTGTTCACGCCATTTTATCTTCTCTTCATGTTTTTGGTTTTGTTGCACCTGCCTCTCTTGCACCTGCTTCGAAAGGGTTCCACGAAGTTCCTCCCTTTGCTGTTTCTTGCGTGCAAGCTTGTTATTTTCCTCCTTCTCAGCCACCTTCTCCCGTTCCTGTACAGAGAATAAAAGTTATTTCAAGTACAATGAAGTGAGAGCAGCTCAAAGGGTTCGGGAAGCAAAGAGTAGTTCAAAATATAAAACGCGCAATGTCTATGAGTGAAACACAGCTGGGAGAAATCTCAACCATCCCATTCAAACTAGCTGAAGTGTTCGGGAGGACCTGAGATGCTCAAGATATCAACGCACTACTTGGGACGTATTGACGTCTCTTACATACAGTCTCTTCCAGGCAGATATTTCTCAGGAAATAAGTTCTGTTGAGCGGCCAGGGGGCGAACCTTTGCGAAGAATTCCTGCTTCTCATCTGTGCGGTGCCGATTAGGCAACCCTTCAAAGCTAGCCAGGGACTTCTGTGAACGAATAATCCCTTCCTCTTGCGACCTCTTCATATTCTCGCGGAACTGCTTTCTATCCAGCTCCGCCTTCTCGAGCCTCTTCGCCCATCTGAAAAATCAAGTAGCTCGGTCAAGCCACTGTGTCGATAGGCAGCACACAGCGAGTGGTGTGAGGCACACTAACAGCAGCCTGCCCGAGTGGCAGGTTGAGTGAACATGGTGCCGGGCTTTTGGGATTTAGCACTCTCTTGTGACAGGTCTCGCCGTCAGTAATCGGGGTTGCTCAGTAGACACGGAAGCTGGTATGATACTCGTTACCCTTCCTTCGTCATTCCCGTGCTATACAAGTGCCCAACGACCGAAATCAAATGACGGCGCGGCGTGCAGATATCACGAAGTCACTCTTCACAAAGAGGCAGTGGACGCCAGTAAAGCAGCTCAAGGGCACATCCCAACTCCACTTCATGGCAATTCCCGTTCACAACCCTTTGAGGGCGGCTTTGGACGCGGAACGGCTCTTTCGAATATGAGCCATTGGATTGTGGTGGATTCAGTGACGCAAAGTTAAAACTTCCGGATATTGACGGTTCCTCCTCCTCCTACTTGCCGGCAAATCAAGGGAATCGTGCGAGGGCCATAAAGGGGAAGCGTGCGAGGGCCATAAAGGGGATCGTGAGGGCCATAAAGAGAATCGTGCGAGGCCATAAAGAGGAATCGTGCGAGGGCCATAAAGGGAAGCGTGCGAGGGCCATAAAGAAGCGTGCGAGGGCCATAAAGAAGGGAATCGTGCGAGGGCCATAAAGAGTGAATCGTGCGAGGGCCATAAAGGGAACAGTGCGAGGGCCATAAAGGGATCGTGCGAGGGCCTTAAGGGTCGTGCGAGGGCCATAAAGGGGAATCGTGCGAGGGCCATAAAGGGGGAATTAATCGTGCGAGGGCCATAAAGAATCGTGCGAGGCCATAAAGGGGAATCGTGCGAGGGCCATAAAGGGGAATCGTGCGAGGGCCATAAAGGGGAAGCGCGCACTCAATGTCGCAGTTGGCATCGAACTCTACTTCCTTCCTTTTCAGCTCTTCCTTGATTTTCTCACTTGCAGCGGACTCAGCAACATAGTGCTTCATCATCTCCTTGTCCGCCATCTTCTGCACCGCCACGGCGTTGTCGTAATCCTCCTGACAAAACAACCGTGCCAAGAATCATCAATGCCGTCTCAAATGGAAGCCAGGTGCACACAACTCCTCTGCACTGTGCAGCTTCAGCTTCCAACCAAAAACCTGGACTCGGGTGATACATCTCGCGGGCACTGAGACAGCCTCGCACCTGTTGGAGAGCAGCAGCTTCATTGAACTCTGTCTTCTCCTGTTCACGTCTCAAGTGCTGTTTGTGGCGGCGTTTCGTCAGCAGTGCCATCTGTTCCTTGCGCTCCTCCATAAGTTGTTGCACCAAATCACGCTTCTTGATCTGCCTCTCACGCTCCTCATCCTGCAGCAGCATCCCCTTCTTGGCTCACAAACTTCATCCACTCTCTGCATTCTGGACAAAAGGAAAGCAGCGGCCCTTAAACACCTAGCTCTATTCTTTCAGACAGATCACCATTCAATTCCTTCGAACATTTCACTGCTACTATCAGTTCCTTGTTACTTGCGTTTGCCTTCCATCGAATTCATTACTATGGGTGGACAGTAACCTGGAATTGCTCAAAAGCCTTTTGCTCACGCTTGAAGTCAGCCATGGCTTCCTCCGCTTCTGCCTGACGCTGAAGGTGCAGCTCGCGCATCTAGCAACCAACATCCCGCAGCAGACCATATCAGAGCATTCTCTCGTATTTGATGTTCTCCTGAACTTCCGAAGCTTTTTGGGTGAAAGTTAAAACCTTGCTGTACGCGCATTCAGGTGCGGGTGCCGCGCCGCAATGGAGGCACAAGCCACAAGCGAATTCTGCAATGGCTTCATCGACGCGCGCGGAAGAAAGCAGCTATCAAACCATACTCAACTTTGAACAATTACAATAGCTGACAGTGCTCCAAGAATGGTCCGCTCGCGACTCCGCGACCATGCTGCCATCAGGATCGCAACGGGAGAGCTGGGAGGATAACCGTCGTGAATGCACGACAGAGCTGTCGCTGGCTGAAGAGAGATACCAGGGTGCCGCCATCGCTCAGACGTGTACTAAACGAGGGCGCCCCTGTTCCTCACTCACATGTGTACAAAACCAGGGTGCCGCCTTCGCTCCGGTGCATGAAAAAAACGAGGGTTCAACCGTGGCTCACAAACATGTGTACAAACTTTTCCAACAACCTTACAGCCAAGGACAAAGATTACTGTCATACCAACAAGCACCGAATCCAAAGCCTTGATTTACCTGACCGTCCAGCTCTTGTTTCAGGCATTCCTTCTCACAGCGTTGCTTCTGTCGCCACTGCTGCTGCTCTTGGAGGTGCTGCTGATCTTTGTACTTCGCCATGTGGGCCCATGGATCGTTCATCTTAGCCTGCTCTCCTCAGATCCTTTCAGCGCGAAATCTTGGCCTTCGCCATGCTTATACCTTCCAGCGTTGCTATGGAAACGATTAGTTCTAGCTAAACAAGTTGCACACCGAGAAGAACTTCACGAAGCAAACGACAAGAGAAGCTCACCCTTTGTATGTCCCCAAGACTGCGGCCGCGGAATACCTTCACCACGGGTCCCCCTATTTTTGGAGGTGATAAGGGCAGAGGGACAGCAGTCATGTTGAGCTCAGCAGTCCTCGGAGGAGGAAGGCAGTTTTCTCTGGGGACACGTGCGGCCGCAGGAAGCGAGCATCCCCCAGTTTGTGGCCAACTCGCCGAGCTCATTGGCGCAACTGCAGGCAGCAAGCACACCGCAAGTCACTGCAAATTTCCACGTGGTGGGATGATGGCGAAGACTTCTGGAAGCAGTGCAAGTTTCCCACGTGTTATCGCGCTCGTGAAGAAAGCGCGAAACCTCGCAAGTTTTCGAGAAGAGACCTTCGGATAACACTGCAAGTTTCCTACGTGTTATCGCGCTCGTGAAGAAAGCGCGAAACCTCGCAAGTTTTCGAGAGGCGACCTTCGGATAACAGTGCGAGTCACAGCGCTATCCCCACGTGCTGTCTGTGTGTGACCGACTTCTGAGAGGAAACATGTTGGCTCACTGCAAAGTCCCACAGGCATTGGAATGTTATAATAATGTAGCACTGAACGTGCTGTAACGTGTGCGGAATTCCGTCACGATGATGAATGCCAACCACCTTAGGGTTCGTAGAGAAAAGCCAGCGGAAAAGGCACAACGCACCTGTGACAGCACCGCGGAGCTTTGCTTCGAGCACCGTGACATCTTTCGCGGTGACCTGTGTTCTCTGCTCTCTCATAAAGAGAAGAACCTCCTTTGCTATCAGCCGTTTCGCCTGCACACCACACTCGTCGACGCGGCTGTATCAGCGAAACCGCTACAAAACAAGCCAACGTATGAACACCACAATATGTGCAAGTGCTATCTGCCACCTCAACTATTCTTTCTATGAGTATGAATTACAGTCATTGAATATGAGAAGCAATGACATACACAAAAATGCAGTAGAGCCACAGCGGCCGCAATGCCCTTGCGAGCCGAAACGTGTTGAGAGCGCTTACGGTACTGTAACAAGCCACTTTTGGAACATCATCTGGCCTTCTCTGCTAACCCAATGAATCATTGGCAACGCAGTGGAGAGAAACTTGTTGGGGCAACCATCGAAACTGTAAAATAATGAAGAAATTCATGCGAGGCCCGAATGAGAACTAAGTGAACGTGACTTTCTAGACAAGAAAACGAAAGGAACGGTGTTAATCCTTGGAAGTCCACAGCTGTAAAAGCGAGAGACAATTTTTGCTACCGGGGCACCACCTCCGATTATCGGAAAGAAATCCAAGAAAACCACGAAAACATGAAACACGGGGCAACAAGTCAGGACGCCGAGTAGCGCGCGCAATTTAATTTGGTCGCTAAGGGTATCAACATACATTTGCTCTACTCGCCAGCTATACAGCCTAAACAATCTTCCAGAACTTTTGACTGGAAAACAGCTGCGCAGAATGCACACACCTCTGAAGAGCTGGCCCCAACCGATTTACACATTTGTTTGTGTAGTACACTTGCCAAAAGTTTTCGTTGATTTTTCTCCATCTTAGACGTACAACTTCTGGAACGAGTCAAGGAATATTTGCAGTAGCACCAACGAATTTCATGCAAAGCAAGTATCCTTTTGGTTCGTGCGTGCACTCAAAGCACTCAGACAGCTCCAGAGGTTGAAATTTCCTGTAATCGAGGGTATAGTGGCATGGTGTGAAATTTATTTCCTAGGTTCATTGACGGTAAGTTGTCAGGGAAATGCAAGCAATAAGAGAACAGTGCCACGCTTTGAAAATATCAAGTGCGTCCGTTACTCATAATTATCCGTTGACAGTCTTGTAGATCAATGGATGAGGTGGGTTTATACAAGCGAAATTCGAGGGGTTCTTATTGCAACCAGACAATACATACATTACCCAGACAAAGACGGATATTCACGGATTCAGACCAACCGAACGACGAAGAACACCATAAGATAACAACATAAATAGGCAAATCTAGAGTTCAGTTTTTAAAACGGACAAGAACAGACGAGAGGTTCAGGTGGGACACAATCGCGTTCGATGTCGAATGCTTCACGCGGAGCACACGACCGCGACCTAGCCAAGCGAAGGGGAGTAACTATGACCCCAAACTAATTTTAGATCATGGTGGGATACCCATTCTATAGGTCACACTGCTCGCATGATTTTAACAAAAAACAAAATTCAAATATTTGTTAAATATTGGGGAAAAATCTTTAGATTGTCCCCCTCTTTGAAAAATCCGGTTTTTTATGTCACGCTTTTGTGTATTGGGGAAAAATCTTTAGATTGTCCCCCTCTTTGAAAAATCCGGTTTTTTATGTCACGCTTTTGTGTATAAATTTTTAAAGGTTCATTTCGCCGAAAACCAGCTATTCCAAAACGAACACTGGTTTGTGTCACGCTTTTCGAGCGTCACGCTTTTCGAGCGTATGCTTTTCGAGCGTATGCTTTTCGAGCGAGACGCGTTACACCCACTCAATTTAACCCCTGTTACGCACTTTAGCGTCGTAGATGAAAACTGCGAAACGATTCGTGTGTCGTGGATAAGTATGGGTCGCACGCGGCAGTATATAATTTGATATTTAGAATATTCAATACAAAGCCTCTTTATATTTAATTGGTCAATATAATTATAATATGTATATTTTTAATTTTATTGGAATTGCACAGTGTCACGACTGTTGATTATAAATATAACTTAGCACTGTATAACTTAACACTCTAGTATTATTTTTAATATGACTTATTTAATTTTAAAATAAGACGAAGACTTTATTGACGGTATAAATATTTGGATGTGGTCGACTGGACATTGACAAATAAGACGTTAGACGTATGACATGACATGAGACGCAGTCTGTAAAGCGAAAAGCTTCGAGAATGAAAGTTGATGACAATGTCATGAACGTCAGCTGTACAGTATGGGCTGGTCGAGCCCGTATCGCGATGAAAATCAAGCTGCTTCTCACATTTTTTGGGGGGTGTGGGGGGACTCCCCCATCTAAGGGGTGGCCGTGACCCGTAGGGAATCGACCATGAACGTCAGCTGTATGGGCTGGCCGAACTCCGATGGAAAGCAAGCTGCTTCTCACATTTTTTTGGGGGGGGGTGTGTGGGGAGAACCTCCCCTCCCCCCCACAGGGGTGGCCGTGACCCGTAGGGGAATCGACGGCTTATTATTTATTAAATTTTATTCTTTGACGCTTTGACGCTTTTACGCTTTTCGACTGTCACGCTTTTTGCGCTCACGCTCTTTTTAATTATGACAGTAACACGACATGACATGACACGACAGTAAAGCGGGAGTTTGTCACATCTTTGAAAAATCTGGATTTTTATGTCAAACTTTTGTGTATAAATGTTTTGGGGGAAATCTGTCGCCCCTTTGCTGTCATTGGTAGACGCTGTCATCGTGTAGACGCTTCTTGATCGTTGTCATCATGCATGACGCTTTCGTTCGCTGTCATCATCCATCATGCATGACGCTTTTTGATAATCATCGTCAGCGTCATGCGTCGCTGTTTGATCTGTCACGCTTATTATTGGGGAAAAATCTTTAGATTGTCCCCCTCTTTGAAAAAGTCTGTTTTATGACGTCACGCTTTTGTGTATAAATTTTTAGAGGTTTGATTTCGCAAAAACCAGCTATTACAGAACGAACATTGCTTTGCGTCACGCTCTTTTGGGTGACGTATTAGTGTAGTAGTTTACAGCCTAGCTTTGGGAGACGTATAGTGTAGTAGTTTACAGCCTAGCTTTGCGTCACGTATAGTGTAGTCTCAGCCTATAGCGTCGTTAAATAAAAACTGAGTGACGCTTTTGTGTATAAAATTTTAGAGGTTTGATTTCGTAGAAACCAGCTATATATAAATAGAACGAACATTGCTTTGCGTGACGATGACGCTCTTGCGTGACGATGTGTAGTGTAGTACAGTAGTACAGTACATGACATACAGTAATACAGTAGTACAGTACAGTGACGATGTGTAGTGCAGTACATTGCTTTGCGTGACGATGTATAGTGTAGTGTCACAGTAGCCTATATCGTCGCGTCGTTAAATAAAAACTGCCTATCTCTTTATTGGATCCGAGTCCACCCCCTGGACTTATTAAATTTAGGATGTTTTTATAATTGTTGTAGCACCTGGTATAATTAATATATCCGTGCAAATATATAAATTGACAATTATTTATATATTGAACTTTGAATTATACAGGGTGCGCTCGGCTGTCCCCCCCATATAGGGGGTTATATTGAGCGGGTTCCATCAGGGACCTCAATATGACTGCTAAAACACCCCATATCGGATGCCCCATTCCCGCCCCCCCACCGGTACAAGGCATGAATCCAACCCCCCCCAGCCCTTTGGGGGGTCCCATAGGTGGAAAATATAACCTTTGGGTGCCCTCCATGTGGAAGTTGGGTGGCACTTTTCGCTTGGCAAATTACCTAAAATTCACACATTCCATTAAATCCTCGCGACCCCTACACCCCTCTAAATGACGCAAGTCATGCAGAACCCCCCCAAACCCCTCGGGGGGGGGGCATTGATAAAGTGTGGAACCATGGATTGCCCCCCAAATATATTTTAGGGGGGGATTAAGCTTGGTCAATTTTGGTCATTTTTTTGGTCAACGCGGGGCAAAATGATGCTCTCGACCCTCGTCCGTCGGCCCAAAGGCCCCAAGGCGAACCCTGGCGGTTCCTGGTGGTTCCCTGGCGGTTGAGGAAGGTTGTATTTATGAAGCGCTCGACAATACACGAATGACCTATGGGAGATACGGCAAAATCGATCGGGAAAAAATGAGTCCACCCCCTGGAATTATTGACGATCCTATTAGGAGTTAAGCGAGCCCCCCTTTATCGGATTTGGCCCGTGTCATCACCGCAATCGCGCTTCGATATCCTTGTTCGATCGATGTCATCAATAAAAAAAATCAGTTTTGGCGATCCATATCTCTTTATTGGATCCGAGTCCACCCCCTGGACTTATTAAATTTAGGATGTTTTTATAATTGTTGTAGCACCTGGTATAATTAATATATCCGTGCAAATATATAAATTGACAATTATTTATATATTGAACTTTGAATTATACAGGGTGCGCTCGGCTGTCCCCCCCATATAGGGGGTTATATTGAGCGGGTTCCATCAGGGACCTCAATATGACTGCTAAAACACCCCATATCGGATGCCCCATTCCCGCCCCCCCACCGGTACAAGGCATGAATCCAACCCCCCCCCAGCCCTTTGGGGGGTCCCATAGGTGGAAAATATAACCTTTGGGTGCCCTCCATGTGGAAGTTGGGTGGCACTTTTCGCTTGGCAAATTACCTAAAATTCACACATTCCATTAAATCCTCGCGACCCCTACACCCCTCTAAATGACGCAAGTCATGCAGAACCCCCCCAAACCCCTCGGGGGGGGGGCATTGATAAAGTGTGGAACCATGGATTGCCCCCCAAATATATTTTAGGGGGGGATTAAGCTTGGTCAATTTTGGTCATTTTTTTGGTCAACGCGGGGCAAAATGATGCTCTCGACCCTCGTCCGTCGGCCCAAAGGCCCCAAGGCGAACCCTGGCGGTTCCTGGTGGTTCCCTGGCGGTTGAGGAAGGTTGTATTTATGAAGCGCTCGACAATACACGAATGACCTATGGGAGATACGGCAAAATCGATCGGGGAAAAATGAGTCCACCCCCTGGAATTATTGACGATCCTATTAGGAGATATTCAAATTTAACTGTGATGTATAGCTTTGTATAAATTTGAGAAGTCTTTAAAAAGTAATAATAGAAAAAATCAATTTGCGGCGTTGAGATGAAAGCTGCAAACAAAATTTTAATTTGTGGATATGTTTGTATATCTATTTATTTATATATTTATAATTATATCGACAGAATGTCG
>LGRX02007380.1:0-31928 GCA_001247695.2 Cymbomonas tetramitiformis | reverse complement strand
GACGAATTCTCAGAATTCGTCACGGGCGCTGGGGCCCCGCTCGACGAATTCTCAGAATTCGTCACGGGCGCTGGGGCCCCGCTCGACGAATTCTCAGAATTCGTCGAGGATTTTGGTAGATTGTTCCCACCTTGACACAATCTTGCGGTTTTTCGTCACCGGTGCCCAGGTAGTTGTTTAACAATTTATTGTCTGGGTACCGGTGACGAAAAACCGCAAGATTTTACTCTATATTCTGCACTTGGGTGTTCTCCACAATTATGGCTTCCGTAGAAGAACTGTTTACTAAAGCCCTTCCTGACTTGGAGAAGATTTTAGATACTCAGCTAAAAAACGAGGGCTATTTTCGTTACGGTGCCTTTTGACAACGCGGCACAAGTGGGCGAAATAATTCTAAGTTGGGAACACTTTACATTAAACGGCCCCTTGTGGAAGCACATTCAAGAAAATAAGGATTTCTCAGAAGACTCAGCTTCAAGAATAACAGAAAAAATGGAGGAATATTTTACTGGAGAACCTGGTTCTAGTGGTAATTCTTCTCCCAACGACAGCGCCGTAAAAAAAGGACCCGAACCTTCGGTTCCAGCGGAAGGATCACCTGCGGTGCTAAACCTCGCAGAAGTCATGGAAGCAGCAGGGGAATTGTTGCCTTTCGAGCAGGACGGCAACCCCTTGGATCAGTTACAGGTCCACGCTGAACTAGATGCGTTCAGCGTGGACCTTGCTTCGGAGGGTCTGATCACCTAATCCATCCCAACTGAGTCGTGGAAGTGGTCATATATGTCCCTCGCAGTTCCGAAACCTGGCACACTACTGACCATCTCTAATGGGGCTTTTCGCAGGCTTTGATGCCCGGAGGCCAAGCTGGCCCTCTCCGAGGTCTTCAGGGCTCATCGCAGCAGCCGCTGCCCGTGGCGATGGACGCCCAAGGTACACCAGGAGTGCCTGAGGGACAGCCAAGGCTGGTACCTGACAGGCAAAGAGCGGCCGGGGTAGAGGCACAGAAGCTCGTCATTGCTTTGAAGGAGCAGAGCACAACCGCCGCCCTCGAGGCAAGCATCAGGTTGGAGGAGCTTAAAGCCCTTGCTTCCTTCCAGGGGGAGTCGGGCAGCACCGCCGACGCACTGTATGCACAGGCGGTGGTGCGGATGTACAGCGCTCTTATGGGGGAAGTACCAGCGCCCATCTCTTAGGCTAGCCTGCACTCAAACCCTGAGTAATGCTCGTGCATGTAAATAGTAATTGTGAATATGCTTCAATCCCACGTATTGTGGGTGGTGTTTTTTTGGTTCTTGACCATATTTGAAACTTGTGAACAGTAGGGATACTTTGCATTTTCATCATTCATCACGGTTCGTGGCATGACTTGCACTCCCGCGCTTCAAACCCTAAAACGACGATCGCTCTTAATTGGAAGATGCGCTTTGAATTGGAAGATTTTTTGAAGGTCATTGTTTTGATGTTTTTTACATTATTTTAAACATATCATGCCCCCAAAATAGGGTGGTTATAATTTTGGAAGTTTTTCTCATCGTACGAGGCAGGGTTTTCAGAATTCTTACGATCGCACTAGTCACATCACTAGTGCGATCTGACTTCGCACTAGTCACGCGACTAGTGCGGACTCAAGCGACACACGGCCGTACGGGGCACCCGGCGATGAACCAACGACATTCCGGTCACTCATGATCATTTTGGAAGCATTTCAAACCAAAAACAAAAAAAATGGAAGGAGTGACTTCTTCCAATTCAGAGCGTTCGTCGTTCTAAGTCGTTTCAGCTGAACTGGCTAAAAATGAGCCATCCCGCAGCTGTGGAGCACTGCCCTATGAAGTTTTTTTTATGTCTCTTGTTTTGAACATTCTTAATTAAGATAAGTTTGAGCCTACAACACCGTTATCCCGTGTTATAGTCAATTTTCACTTATTTTCAGTGTGTCGCGGCCAGGGAAGATATCTTCCTGGGATTGGCCGGCCCGGGGCCGTGTCACGGAGGCCCGGGCCGAAGGCGGGCCGAAGGAAAAGTTGCGGATGGGCCGAGTCGCATTGAGGGGGAAATCGATAAATTTCCAAAATTTTATCGATTTTTGACAAATTGTCATACTTAAAATTAAAATTTTGCGCCTGCGGCGGGCAATTTTGGGTTCGGGCCGAGACAGGCCGAAATGTGGCCGAAGTAAATTCCCAATGCGGGCCGAGTCACCTCCGCGGAAGATATCTACCCTGGTCGCGGCTTCACGTGACACAAAAATACCCCAAAAAACATTCTAAGCTAGGAGTATGCATGGTCTTTTCATAAATTTTCAACTTACCTTGTTATTATATCATATTTTCAACTTCAAAATATGTGAGTATCGCAATAATCTTGTCTTTTATACAAATTTCAGATATCCCAACTTTTCAGCCTTCGTGGAGTGTTTTTGGCTATTTTTCGGCTGCAAAATCAAAATTTCTTAACAAAGTTCGTTTGTAATCATGGATACCACATCTATATGGCCCCTGGAACCAAAATTCCGCAAAAAAATACCCTGTCTCATTTGAGTCTCATTTGCCGGTTCCAGTCTCATTTCTGCGATTCCATCGTTGTCAGCCCCCCGTACATCCCATGTAGTTGGATGCACCTGGTTGCGACATCAGGTCCGACCTCAGGTCCGACGCACATAGCACACTCATCCCCAGTAGGTAGCATGATCGCGGTCTGAAATTTCAACCAATCATATGCGTGATACGAAAATCTGCGCCAATGTGCGTGCTGCGATGGCTTTGACCTAGCAGTCAAATTCGGAGATCGCAATCATGATTTTTTTGTCATTTAAATTTGAAAATAATGACGGTGCGGTGTGACGGAATCAGCGCGAAGTGCCCGCGACAAACCGAATGCGCGATGGTGACCACTTTTGGCGGCGCAGGTAGTCCGATCGTACGCCAGTGCTGCGCCAGTGGTATTTTTACAGAATTATGTCGTTCTCAACAATTTGTGTCGCGTTTAATAGTGCTTATCAGTCGTGACCCCATTTACAAGTCAAGCAAGAAACCCAAAGTTCACTATTGGGCATATATCACACGCACAGCACGCACGCGCATTTTCAAGCATTCGGGCGGGGCATATCAGATGCTCGGGCGCGTTCGGGAACGTTTCAAGGGGCTAGATAATTATGTCGGATAATGATCTGGCTTAGGAAGTGAATAACACTGGTAGCACGATGCAAACGTGGACCATTAAGTGACCCTTTTACAATTATACGTGACGCCGCGTCATCCGCGCCTGCAAGTTGGGCATCGTTGGAAAGAGGAGGACGAGCCGGATGCACTCCGATCAATAGGTATGGGCGCATGGTGCGGTGCGGATAATATCCAAGTTCAAAGCCATTTTGGGTGAGAAAATCATCCGGATTCCGGCGATATTTTCCTGAAAAGAGAACCCCACCCCCCAGTCGTAACTGGAAATCTGGTGTACTCGTGGCAGTACACGTGTACTCCAACATCATCGCCCATGAGAAGCATTTTCCGAACCAATGCTCACGCCGCGATTGGCATGACCTGGCAGTTGAAATCAGGCAATCTGTCTTTAATTTGAAATCAATTTTATTACAATTATTGTTCCTGCAAATTCACAATATCGCGAATTTTTATTTCTTTAAAACATACGAAGTCGGGGTCGCGGAGTCAAGTCCGGGGTCCACCGAATGTCTGCGTGACAATGAGCATCGCATATGCCGAACCGAGACTATGGCATATATTACAAAACATTGTCGTTCTGTACAGTTTATGTCGCTTTGTACAGTCCTTAACAGTGGTGGCCGATGTTTTTTCCCAGCCACGCACTCGAAAGGTTCTGAATTTCGGATAGAATAAATCGACGTATCAACAAATATGCCGAAAAGACAGTGCACCCACGATGAAAGTACATTTGACCGAAGTTTATGCACCGTGTGTCGCTCTGAGCAATCTCGGATGCGAGTGAAACAACGCGCTCGCATCCCAGATCGCAATACGTACATGAGGAGTGCAAGTAGCTTTCATTTGCGTATGCAAGAGACGTACTTGTCCGAAGTTTCCATCGAGACAAATTGGACAGAGTCTATTTTTAATGACGTTTTCGAAGACAGAGGGCGACAGAGCAGAGCAGTTGTGGAAGCGGAACACGTTCGCCAACTGCTCACCAAGTTCAATGTCACGAACTTCAAAGACTCGAAGAAGATTAAAAGTAGGGTGATAGTTGACTTATTTGCAGCGGGTTCTGGAATTATGGGACACGTGAAAAATATCCTACAGACAGATTTTCAAGAAAAGTGCACTCTTATGTCGGTGGACCACCAAGCTATGGCAAAGTCAATAAAGGGGTGGCAAGCCAAGGACATCTTCGACCCGAAAGACTGGGGGGTCTTTTAAATGCGAACTACATCTGCGCACCACCCTCGAGTGGAATGAGCGACGCTGCATTCATTTTCTACGCAGCTGAGTGCAGGGACTTCTGCGCATTTCTTTTGCCAAAGCACTGGCTCGCTGACCGCAGCTATCCATTGCGGAGGCTTTGGTGGGGACAACAACAAAAGAAGAAAACAGTTCACATTATTCCGTCAGCGAAAGACCTAAGTTGGCATGTGTGCGTGAGGTACACGCGCAAAGGACTAGACCTATTCGCTGGGAATGGCATGAAACCTCACTGGTCCGTCTTAGTAGAGTCACTCTACGAAGATAGAAAAGCGAAGAAGGCAGGGGGGCATGCAACGAGCGAGAGCGACCCCCTAGAGCTCGCGTTGCAAGATGCTGTAAGCCAAGATGGGCTTTAGATCGCTGTATGCTCGGCATGCACAACCGCTGGATGGCACATGCCGAGATAGACATATGATAGAAAGTAAATTTGAATACAAAATATGATATGTCTTGAATGCTTGAAAATGCTTGTGCGTGCTGTGCGTGTGATATGCGTGATAATGAACTTTGGGTTTCTTGCTTGACTTGTGTAGACATGGGGCCACCACTGTTAAACACTGTACAAAACGACATAAACTGTACAGAACGACATAATTCTGTAAAGAAAACCACTGGCGCAGCACTGGCGCACGAGCGGACTTCCCGCGCCGCCAAAAATGATCACCATCCCGCATTCGGTTTGTCGCGGGCACTTCGTCATCGTCATAGATTATGGGGTGGGGATGGGGTCTGATTCTGTGTGACGATTTTATCGAAAGGAATTTTCGCGAATTAATTCCTCCGTTCAACACACCCTGAATGCAATTAAAATAATCGTTTGTCCATGAGAAACATACCGATCGGTCGGATTAAATATCTGAGCGACAATGTCGTTCGTGCGATGGTAAGTGAAGGCCTCGACGAAGACTTGCGCTACGCACCGTCCGAAAAGCGGCTATCTGATGGGCCAAACGAATTTGCAGCGTATCGTATGATGAACGATGTGGAGCAGACGTGACAGAAGATTTTGTTCCTCTCTCCGAACTCTCCAAGACAGCTTTGGGTCACGTTTTCACGATGAAGAAGTGGGATTATTATCTAACCCCTTCAGACGTTCCCGAACGCGCCCGAGTGTTGTATTCAAAATTACTTTCTATGATATGTCTACGTATCTCGGCATGTGCCATCCAGCGGTTGTGCATGTCGAGCATACATCTAAACCCCATCTTGGCTTACAGCATCTTTCAACGCGAGCTCCAGTAGGTCGCTGTCGCTTGAAGCACGCATGCCAACTTAGGTTCTTCGCTGACGGGAGAATGAAACCAGTTTTCTTCTCTTGTTGCATTCCCCACCAAAGTCTCCGCAATGGATACTTGCGGGCAGCGAGCCAGTGCTCTGGCAAAAGAAAGGCGCGGAAGTGTCTGCACTCAGCTGCGTAGAAAATGAACGCAGCGTCGCTCATTCCATTCGCGAGGGTGGTGCGCAGATGCAGTTTGCATTCAAAAGCCCTCTCCAGTCTTTCGGGTCGAAGATGTTCTTGGCTTGCCACCCCTCAATTGACTTTGCCATAGCATGGTGGTCCACCGATAGCAGCGTGAAAACTTTCTCGTTAAAATATGTCCTGAGCATATATTTCACGTGTCCCAAAATTCCAGAACCCGCTGCAAATAAGTCAACTGTCACCCTACTGTCAATCTTCTTCGAGTTTTTGAAATTGGTGACATTGAACTTGGTGAGCATTGACGTACGTGTTCCGCATCCACAACTGTTCTGCTCTGTCGGTTTCGTTCTCCGATTAAAAATAGTCTCTGTCCAATCTGTCTCGATGGAAACTGCGGGCAGGTATGTCTTGCACACGCACATTAAAGCTATTTGTACTTTGCATGTACGTATTGCAATCTGGGATGCGAGCGCGTTGTTTCGCTCGCATCCGAGATTGCTCAGATCGATACACGGTGCATAAACCTTAGTCAAATGTACTTTCATCGTGGGTGCACTCGTTCTTTTCGCCATATTTATTGATACGTCGATATATTCTACCCGAAATTCAGTGTGCAGTCACGAACCTTTCGAGTGCATAGCTGGAAAAAGACATCGACCATCACTGTTAATGACTGTACAAAGCGACACAAACTGTACAAACCGACATTGTTTTGCGATACACGACATAGTCACAGTTCACGCGAGTGCATATGCCATACTCGACTCTCACAAGGGATCGTTATCGGTTATCATGACTCGTGCCGCGTCATGTCGCATGGAAAATAATCGAATTATCGAAAGGATTCTTCGCGAATTAATTACTGAATGATCGTCCACATATGGCAGTTTGAAGTTAAATGCCCATGTATGCCGACCGTCTAACATTTTATCCGCGATCATCGAACGGCAATAAGCTGGTTTTTGGCACCTCGTCAGAAAAAATGCTGGATGTCCTGTGGATGCCATGTTGGTGGTACGACCGAGGTCCGGACCTGAGGTCGGTAGTCGGTCAGTGATCGTTGTACTGTGGATGCGTTCGACCGAGAACAGGAATCGGTCCGGGATCCGATGCCAAAACATATCGGGATCGAGCCGGGTAACGTGTGGAATTTGGCGCCTTAAGGCTTTTTTTGTCGCCAGGCGTATTTTTGTCGTCATTGAGGAAATTTGTCGCCGCGACAAAAATCCTCTGATAGAGACAATTTGTCGCCATGTAACCGAAATCCTCTAATCGATACTTTTTGTCGCCATGAAATTTGTTGCCAAGACAAAAATAATAAACCCAAAGTACTCGAAATAACCCCAAAGTACGCGAAATGCATACGTGAAATAAGTACGTGAAATAACGTCAACCCAAAGTCGTACGCGAACTAAACCCAAAGTACGGGAAACCCCAAAGTACGGGGAAATCCAAAGTACGCGAAAATATTGGAAATAAACCCAAATAACGGGAAACCCCAAAGTACGGGGAAATCCAAAGTACGCGAAAATAATTAACCCAAAGTACGCGAAATATAAATCCAAAGTACCAACGCGAAATATAAACCCAAAGTGCGCGAAATAAGTACGTGAAACTTGCCGCTGAACGGAACACGCTGAGTGGAAGCCCAACTTCACAATGCTCAACCACGATGGACGAGGAAAACATATCGTGATTGACGCGAGTCTTGCATTCCCTTGTTGTCCTGCGTATGTGAACCGGGCTGCTCGGGAGCCGCTGTGGGCTGCGGCGGTACATGAGCGAGCCAATAAGAGGGCATTGTACGGGCCAATCTGGCCTCACACTCTTGTGCATTATGCGATGGAGTCTTTTGGAGGTTTGGGGAAATCGGCGGGGAAGTTCTTCGACATTTGTGTACAGCGCAGGTAAGTCCGATTGTTTCAGGAGGAGGAGTATGCAACATGGAACACATTTCTTCAGATTGCCTATGGTTGCAGCAGCGGATGGTGGCTGCCTTGCGCACAGCTTGCAGGGCTGCGGATTTCCTTGCAGGGTTAGTCATGATTATCAGCGTGGATGAACGCTGTGAATTTGCATGATGTTGATTTCGGTAATTGGTTTGGCATTTGGGCGAGTTTGTTGTTGCGTCTTTGACACGTTTCAATTGTTAGATGTGAACCTTACAATAACGTTTCTGATACCTCTTTTTACATATTGTGTGTTTTGGCATCTAAACGGTCATACTTAGGTAATTCGAAACAGGAAAAGGCCCCCTTTTTACTCGTTTCCCCCTAACATCGTCTGAATGGCTCTACCAATCATATTATTAAATAACTTAAACATTCGTTCCCGCCTTCACTTCCATTATTTTTCTCGTATAGTTCTAGCACACGCTACAACATGTCGGTCTACATAATTTTCTATTGAAGATTTGCCGCAAAGCAAACCATTCACGCTGATGCTTGAACGCATAGCCCTGCGACACACAACCGAACATCACACGAGTCAGACACGTGTCTACACATCAATAGCATGCCGAACTAAAAAAAACCAAGAGTGCATGGGGTTGTGCTATAGGATGCGCACCGTGCCAGCAAGTCTCGGCGGTACATTTCATCGATTGACGGGGCGTCTAGTCTGCGCATAAAAAATTTGTAACTCAGATCACGTCCACTAAACAAGCAGCGGAAACAAGAAATCAAGCGGCATAATCTCTCCAAGCCCAGGGGTAACCCGAACGCTCTGCTGCTGCCTTAGCAAGGGCATACACCACGCACGATGTTAGGACGCAATGTACTTTTGCCGCGGATCGAGATCGCCGCTCTGGATGCCTGATCCACAGTGGTGAAGTAATAACAAATAAATAACTCGGAATTTCAAGACCGGAAAAGGCCCGCGAGGGAAGGATTGCCGGTCAATATGCCTCCTTTTTAAAAACTCAAACGCGTGACGATGACATGTTGCAACACCAAGAACATGAAACAAACCTGTGAACGTGAACACAAAACTCGAATTTTCAACCAGCGCACGGCAACTTAAATTACAACGCGGAACATTATGCGGATTCTAGCAAAAAAAATGCTCTGCGGTCGCCATGGCCTGCGCAACGTTGAATAGCAAAATAATGAAGCGGGCGTGTGCTGGTGTCGGAATTTATAGTTCAGAGTTAGGCGCACGGCTGTGAGCCTGTGACAGCTGCAGCATCACGAATGACTGAGCACTGACGTTTATCCAACCGATCATTTTCAGCACCCCCGCCTGACACGCGCACGAGCGCTCCTGCATACATCACGGCGAACACGTCGCAAGGGATGTGACTGCAAGAAACACACAAATTTGATAACGGCAATTTTGAATATCAGCACGATTTTCGAAATTGTTATTTTTCCCACTTGAACCTTTGCATGCCCAGCATTTGTTTGCGTTAAACTCACATACCTCTCCAACTTTCACCCTCAAAAAACATGTTCTACTCCTCTTATTAAAATATTATCAACTTAACCCCAATTCTTGTAAGGAAGCATATACATCAATACCAATAATATACAAAAAAAAAAAAAAATGCCTAATCTGGGTACCGTATCCGCCCTTAAATCGGCATGGGTGATAATGAATGGAATTTCACCGGAAATCTTCTTAAATGCGGCCACTGATGCGCTGCCCATCTTCTGCATTTCCTCTCAACAAATGACGCAGACAGCCTGGAATGTCGTTAAAGAGGCAGCATCTGCAAGAAATGTGTTAGCAGCAACAACCACTGCATCCCTCTCCACCCAGTAGACAACCCTGTTCTCATAGTGCACGAAAGTATTATCGTGTCCCTCGTGAGGGCCCACAAATCACAGCTTCCATTTCACTGATGCTGTACTAAATTTTCGGACTGATCTGCGTAAACTACATAGCCTGTAAGCAGAAGAATAACAAAGACATGCCCATCCACCCTGTATGTGTGTAGCACAGCACAAAAAGGCAACCTAATGCCGAAATATACCGTACCAGATTAGTTTGCTTTTCAGCCTGACATTGTCCCAAATGCTTAATACATGGAGTTGCAGCAGACAAGGCATATCTATTGATGTTTAGGAGCAAACTGAGGAACCCAATCAGAAAATACGTGTTGATCTATTAGTTGCTCACGTGCATACCATTCTACAAATTACTCTACGAGATCCGCCAGTGAGTAACTTTTCCCCAAAAGTTGGCTCCAAAGGAAATATCTCATCACGCTAATAGGAGAACCAGTTCACTCTTTATTATGTTCATTTAGAAATCATCATGCCCACTACCATCAGTGATGATGTCTGCAAAAGATCCACCACCTGGGATCATCGGCAGCACGTGCTCCTGATGTGGCACCATTACATCTAGCAGATAGGGCCCATCTGTGTTGACCATCTCATAAAGCGCAGCTCTGAGGTCCGACTGCAGAGCAAAGACCTTTGATATCAGCAGATGTAGTCGGACCCAAACAGGTCAGGGCATCTCTAAGCATCTCCCATCACAGATTCAATTTGGGCAGAGGGGGAGGCCAGACAGATGGTGCTACATCAGGATTGGTGACAATACAAATATACAGTAAGGTCAAAAACCATTATACGTTAATACATAAAAAACCATGAACATAAAGCAGCATACCTTACGAGTGACACGGCGAGATGGAACGCGGAAGGATTTCGCAGCTGCAACAAAATCAGGGAAGATATCTGCCTCATCCCCAGTCTGTTCCCCACAGCCATCGACCCCGTCAAAAGTTTGCTCTGCCTTCTGTCCGCAAACCACATCCGTGTATCCAAACATGTATCCAAACATGCTTGAGGGAATGGGGGATGGGTTGCAGCTGGCCCTGCAAGGAAAAGGACTGCAACTGCGGCGTGCCTACTGCTGGGCAAGAGAGAAGGCCTTTCACCTCGTGGTACTCCACATCTGGATCCCCAAGATACGTGTGCGCACGGTTTGCCTTGTAGAACCGGTCCTCCCATTGCACAACCATACCCAGATGCTGGTTATTTAGAATCATAATCTTCACCGGAATTTTCTCGGCATACAGCGTTGCGAGCTCCTGCGTTTCCGTTTCACACATCTTCTCAGCAACAGGTGCTTCCAACTGGCCAGGAAGCTCCCCCCTTCATGGACCCGATCCTTGCTATCGCCTTCTGAAACAACCAAAGTGGAGCGAACAGATAGTTTCAAATGTTGCTTCAAAATCCGTCTCTCAAAGCTGGAAGCATTCTCCGTAGCGTCCTCACCTACACCACCTCCAATCCTCACCACAAACGTAGAGGGAGATATAAGGAAATCGCCTTCCTCGCACCTGAATATTCATCAAGAAGCTGCCATCGCCATCGATGTCCACCACTAGATCGTTGGGACGGGCGACTGCAGCCCCCAATGCCGAGGGGAGACCGAAGCCCATTGTGCCAAGACCCCCAGAGGTGAGCCAGTTCCGGGGCCCATCAAATTTGTACCACTGTTGAGGTAGAGGGCCGACCAACAACCCCCACCCGGCCCTCAAACAGCTCAGCCAAGTGGAATTCGGCTGTTTTCGTCCTTGCAGGTGAATTCCAGCCAACGGCAGCTACGCACAAAAAATGCAAGGACTCAAAGCGTCGTCATGGATCCAAGCCCTCTCACTGGCTGTGAGAGTGGCTTCCCGGAAATTGTTCCATCGCCAGGGAAGACTTCCACAAGCGCATACGACGCATTAAAAGAGTGGTGGTTCTTTTCATATGTTTGGACGATGGCTGTGTGTACGAGTCGCCCCGAGGACAGCCTCTCGAGGTGAGAGCCTAGCAGGGCAAGATGATGCACATCGACACAAATACTGGCGTGGGCCATTGGCGAGACTGCCACAATACACACCGCCACAATACACACCTGGGCGCTCCACATCTGATGCTGTCCGACTCCGGTGGCCACCACCGCCTTGCCCTCCGTCACCTCATGCAGGGTTTGAATAGCATATTGCGGCACGATGCGCTCGTCATCTTCAGGGTACTTCATCGGGAACTCCTCCTGTGCGGGAGAGACAGCAAACACTCAATCTGGCGCCTTCGCTCCAACACCCTTCCCAGAGGCAGGAATGAGGAATGAATTAGCAGCCCCGAGCCCACCTTAGTGCCCTCACTCCAACACGTTCCCCAGAAGGTGGCAGAGAGGGAGCCCCCAGCTCACCTTAGTGCCGTCAATCTCCTCCCTCCACGGTCTGAAGTCCAGGTCCACCTGGCACAAACCCGGGGCACACGACTCAGCAGTGCCACCAAGCTAACAACAGCGGCACCCCCCCCCCACAAAGGTGTAACCTGGCTAGCCTATCGCAAGTACTCGTGCAGCCTTAGTGTGCAGCCCAGTGGTTCCTCCTACACATGGGGGACCTTCCCTTTGTCCAACACAGCCTTGGTGGAGGACTTTAGCCACCCCGAAGGATCCTCTTCGCATCACACTGCCTCCGGCGCCGGCGAGCCTGCGCCCTGGACCCCAACGGGACCTTGCTATTGGGGAACCTCCGGCGCCGGCGAGCCTGCGCCCTGGACACCGGAGGAGTACGTTAGCCAGTATCCGTGTCCACTCACCTCCTGCTGTTTGATCAACTCATTTAAGGCAGCCAGCGTCTTTGCCGTGTCGGCGCACACAGAGATGTCTGCGATCTTGTTCTTGCCGATCTCCGCTGTGTCAATATCCACGTGTACAATCTTCGCCCGCGAGGCGAAGGCCTCCAACTTTCCCGTGACGCGGTCATCGAACCGCACGCCAAACGCAAGCAACATATCGGAGCGGTCGATGGCGTAGTTGGCAAACACCGTGCCGTGCATTCCAAGCATCTGTCAGGTTCGATGAGCACTAGGTTAGCCCGGTATATGTGTGATGTTAGCAAGTCAGCAAGGCAGTTGGCAAAAGTCAGCAGGCCGCTATGCGCATAGTGAACTCGTCGCATGCATGGCCTTTGAACAGGAGGTGTGCAGTTCCTCAACAAGTATGCAAACAAGACTATGGACGTTTAGTCCCCTCCACAATTTCCGTCACCTCCACGTGAAACTGCCCTGGGACTCGAGAAGCGAGTGCTGATTGAAACCCGTAACCTATCGATACGACATCTTAAATAAGTGGCTAAGTTGTTGAACGCAGTCGACACCGTTGTAAAGGCAAGCTGTGTGTGAGGAGGGCTTGCTATTGCGGAGGACGGCGCTCGACTCACGTGCAGACTGTTGGGGTGCATTCCGGGGAAAGCGCCGAGGCCCATCAATGTTTGGGTGACGGGGATGCCAGTCAGCTCCACGAATTCGGCCAGCTCCTTCGCAGCATCCAGGCAGCCGCCACCAACGTACAGCACTGGGCGCTCGACGGACTTGAGCGCAAGAATAATCTGGGACGGTGCGCAAACCGCAAAACCCTCAGTGACGACTCCTTCAGATATATACCTACGAGTTTTCGAGAAACCGCAGCAAGAACTTTCAGAAAATGCAATGAAAGACGAAAAGTGGTCGATATTCAGGTGCGTCGACTCCCGCTAAAAGCTTTCCAGGCAGCCACGTCCTTGAGGAGGACTCTTTCCTGCGAAGTACTCTTTCCATACCGTCGGATATTTCAAAAGTGTCCGCCCATACTATCCCTTGGAAGATCAAGTTAGATTTAAAAAAACGTCAGTTCAGGCCGCAGTCTCTCCGGACGGTCAGATGATTAAAAAACGTCCGTTCTTGCCGTATTTCCTCCGGAGAGCCAGATAGTAAAAAAGGGTTCATGCTTATCCTACGCTTTCCGGTTGAACTGTACAGATCAATACACAGACAAAAATTTTCCCCAGAAGAGGGTGGGTCTCTTAGGATCACGGCGGCGTGGGACCTACTACTGCAGAAACTGGGGAATATGTATCTGCGCGAAGCGATCGAGAGTATGCTGATGCTGCAGGGTCAAGCCAGTCAAGAAGGCAGCACCTGTTGTAAAGTCGCGGGAGGGGCTTCGCCGCTGGGCAAGCGGCGGAGGTAGCCTTGAATTCTCATTTTGATATCGAAGTTCGGCACCGTCATCTGCTGCTGAATATCTTTTGGGATGTCCACCTGCCACAGCAAAGGGATCAGGAGCAGCGAATGAAGGACACAGATCTCCTCACTGCTACAACACGTTCGCTGCCGGTCTACCCGACCCGTCGAAATAACGTACGTTACTGAAGTGCACTTTTACAAAACTTGAAATTATATGTTTTCTCTATAGCTTCTGGGGTGTGCCACACCAAACCTTCGGTCTGCCTGTTCTTAATTAAAGAGCGGCTGAACATCCACTCTGAGACAAAACCTGTTCGTGTGATTTTCTACGGTTTGTAAGCAGCCCTGGCGTGCGCTTCTGAGCTCGACATGAAACGCGATTTTGGTTCGGCAGTGACGTAACGGGCCTCACCAGAACAGGTCCAGGGCGGCCGGAGCCAGCGAGGAAGAATGCCTCGCGCATGATCCGCGGCAGGTCATCGAGGTTGGTGACCAGGTAGTTGTGCTTCGTGATCTGGCGCGAAATCTCCACAATAGGTGTCTCTTGGAACGCATCAGTGCCAATCATGCGTCGAGGCACCTGACCGGTAATGGCTACCATAGGCACGCTGTCCAGCATCGCATCGGCAAGACCCGTTACCAGATTGGTCGCGCCAGGCCCTGATGTCGCAATACAGACTGCAACTTTCCCTGTACACTTAGCGTAGCCTTCAGCAGCAAAAATTTCCCCCTGCGACATATCCACAATCCCAAACGTCAACAAGAGTGAAGCAGCTTTAGGTGTGATGTAAAGAAAGCACATGTTACAACACGTGCGCAGGAAATGTCTGCCATGATTTCGGGAGCAAAGTTCCCTGTTCTTGGTTCCGCAGTGGACACATATTCGTGCAGCGTGAAAGAGCTCGATATGCGAGCTCAAGTCACTAGGGTGCAAGTAAAGAAGGTTTTCGGAACTACCTGCTCGTGGCGGCAAAGGACGTTGCGAATGCTGTTGGATCGGGTGAGTGCTTGGTGAATTTCCATACTGGCGCCCCCGGGATAAGCAAACACTGTCTCCACACCTTCCCGCTCCAAGCATTCCACCTGGCATCGCAACGAGGAGTGTTAAGTATGACAAGAAAATAAAAACATAGTAAGAAACTTTCGGGACTTTAAGTGTTCATAGACCTGACTTGTATTGACAACTGGGAAACACTGCCAGTCAACATGACGACATGAAGTGGCTAGCCATACTGGATATCGTGCGGAAGGAAACGTAGCGAGTACGGCAGCTACCAGCGCAGGAGAGGTGCTTTTCGGCTCCGCAGGGGGATCCTTCAGTGTTGGGATATGAGACGCGGCTACGGAAGTTTGCAGAAGGAGAGAGTTCGCTAGACCTACCAGAACGTCAGAGCCCTTGCGCTGCTCGTTGTCACCATATCGAGATACAAAATCCGCAGGGGTGTTCGCTTCAAGATTATTTCGCTTCTTGGTTTCCTGAAAGGCTTCTGAAATCAGTGGCAGTGCATCCATGGTTACGCGATAGGCGCAGGCAGCACCGACAGTTTCGGCGGAGAACCCTCATGCATATGAGAGCCAAGGGAGCAGGTGTGACAAGCGCGAAGTGTTGAAAATACACTATTTTCGCAGGAAGCTTTGAGACAGCACTCGTTATGTAATCATAGTGCTGTGATATAGTTCGTACAAGTGGATAAGGGCGAGAAAGGTCTTCTGTTTCGAATACGGATAGAAAATCATGGTAGCTTGTAAAAAGCAGACACACTGGTTGGCTGCGTGATAGGCAGTGAGTTGCCCAGGCCTAAAGCATGGAGAAAGTTGACTGACCGACCCAGCAAAAGCCAAATCGTGCTGAGTCTGGTTTTACCTGGTGCAGTTCCTCAGATCGATCCGAGCCAAAAGCAAACGAGGTTGACTGCGCCGTGACAATCCCAACCTTGCGAGAGCCTACCGAAGGGCAAACGCGCGCTTTGGGAACAGGCGCTTGAGGAAGTTTTGGGGTTTGCTGAACACTGAGCCGAGATTGGCGTTGAAAATTTGAGCATCGTGTAGGCTTTGCAGACTCAAGAAGCTTCATGGTTTCAGTAGATGTATCAAGTAAACAATATTTGCGAGCAGTTCTGAGAGATTTTGGCCCCAGGAGACTTTCCGCTTGCGTGTGCGATCAATGACAAACGTGAACCAGAACGAGAACCTCCAACCCAAGCCAGAACGAGAAGCCACCACGGAGACCGTTCACAGGTCAGACCAGCAGAGGCAAGAAGTGGCTCCTGTATAAATACATCGGGTAGTCTCCGATCAAGGGCACCATGACGGTCATCATCGATCCATCGATTCATAATTTCATATCATAAATCAAAATATCAGATTTAGATCTGGATGCCAGTTGCCTTGCCATGCCATATGGATATACCTTGCTATCACCTATGCCACCTATGCCACGTGAAACACCCGAAGCGGCGTCACCGCACCGTCAGCCCCAGCCCCATCTCGCAAAATCGAAAATTGAAGATAAAGTAAATAAACGGCGCGCATGACATGTCATTTTATGTTATTTTACGCGGCGCGGTTTTAGTGTTTTTAGGGTTTAGGGTTTAGGGTTTAGGAAAAATCGCTTCCTTCTTCCACCGGCTCGCTCTTGGCAACGCTCTTGCATCCCTCTCTATCTGTACAAAATTGTGTTATGAATTTATGCCCGACGCGGTAAATTTTAGACGCTAGAACGAGGGGCGTGCCTCGACTACGCCACGTTGAATTTTGCTGACGCAGTTTACGCAGGTGAGTCGCAAGCGAAAGAAAGACGAAACTTGGCAGATACTTGGCAGCAGATCAAACGTAAAGCGAAAGAGGACACTAACAATCAGCAGCAGCAGCAACAGCAATAGACCGCTGTGTAGAAATGCTAAGGCGCAAGCAGTTTCAACTTTATTTTCTTTTTATTTTCATGCTTGCCACTCTTGTCTAGCGCCATGCCAATATAGAACCTGTATAATATAAACACAGACCAATTTCTCAAGCCACGCGAAGGAGCTCGTGAGAGCAACCGCCAGCCGAAATAACGTCAGTTCTGAATGTCGGTTACGTTTACCATTCCACTGACTGAGAAGCACGCGCTCTCCAGCTGAACCGCTAGTGCCCTAGCTGCCGAACTCTCTGCCCCCTTCAACTGGTTGTGCCCTACGAAATGTCCTCTCTCCGGCGGCAATTTTGGAAATACAGCCCAGCCTGCCTCTGCCACAAATCAACCGTCTGCACAAAGCCGCGCAGCAGCTCCTCTCCCGGCACTTGCAAGTCGATTCGGAACGAGCGTGTCTGTGCGCCGCGGCTTGAGGACACCACATGGGTGTTGGTATCCAATTTGGAGTACCACGCCTGCCCTGGCCACTAAGGCGCAACTACCATAGCCACATAGCCCCCTTAGCCTTGACCCTGTGTGTCGCCCCACACGCTGGCACGGCCCGAGGGTTTACCCACTTCACCTCGCCATTCACGTACGGGCAGCTGCGGGCCTCGACGTCCTCCACCCGACCGAGAAAAATACCGGGGCGGCTGAGCCGAGAACTGGCAAAGAATTATACAGATCCTTCCCTGACCACACCAAGGGAGATAATAATCATATGCAAAGGCGTAGAACTAGATGTCGAGTATAGGTAGTTCAAGTACTGGGGCGCAAAAGTTGTCGCTGCCGAAGTTGCTCAACGGTAGTGGTTGTTGTGCAGAAACAGAAGTTGCTGCTGTGCTGAGGCTCGTCGTCTATTTCAAGTTACAGTTTCAGCTCACGAACTTCACGTATTCGACTTAAGGTTTCTCTCAAAAATACCGAAATAACCTGAGATCGGAAGTTCGAAACTATTATTTCGTGACGTTTCGCAACCATGAGAACTCAATAAAACCCTGATACGCGGTTCCAATCTCAGACAATTCTGTGACCTCTTCTTGACTCACCGTTTTGATCTGTGTTAATATTCGGGCTCATTTCAGATCGGGACGACTTGCGAGGAGAGAAAACAGCTTATCGAACTCAGGGCGCCTGGCCCTTGGACTCATCAGGTTTCTGCCCCTATATGGTCTAGTTCTACTGTGAGATTGTAGCCTCTCGAGGAGATTCAGGCAGTGAGTCTGATTCAACACCGCCGGTGCTGCCTGTTTTCCCCTCAAATGAACTCAAGAGGTGCGATCGTTGCACTTGTGAGTCGCGCCCCGGTCACTCACCATGTTTTCGGCCAATGTCACCCAACTATAACGGGTCTAGAAGGTCCAGAATATTGAATTTTCCTGATTGGCAGCGCTGCGTACTTGGGATTCGTGTGCATTTCCGCCCAACGGTGCCGTCCTCGTACAAACTATTCTTGAAGGTATGCGAGGGTGCGGGGACTGAAGCGAGACACGGACTTGAGCAGGACTGGAAGCGCCTGTCGAGATGCAGCGGGACCTGGACGAGTTTCCTACGATAGGCATCACCCTGATGGCCTTACGGGAGTTTATGACACAACACAAGGAGCGAATAGCAGAAGGGCTGTCAACAGCACAAGTGTGCGAGGAGCTTGTGAAGCCTGCTACCGTGGCGGGCAAGATGAGCTATGCGCAGCTGCTGCAATGTCGTGGTGAACGCGTCAGCCATGCGACAGTGTTTGTGTCACATGCTTGGCGGTATGTCTTTGCAGAGCTTGCTGATGCCGTGCTAACGCTCGAAGGAACAGAAGTGGACTCTGAAGACGTTTTTGTTTGGATCGACGTGTTCTGTGTGAACCAGCACAAGTCGAATGAGCGCGATTTTACGTGGTGGAGCACCACCTTCAGGCAAGCAGTGTGCGATATCGGGCACACGCTGGTGGTGCTCACCCCCTTCCACGACCCCATCCCTCTGACGCGGGCATGGTGCCTGTTTGAGATCTTCAGTACCGTGGACACTGGCGCGGTGTTGGAGCTCAGGCTGCCGTGTGCGGAGGAGAAGAGCTTCACAGAGGCACTGCAAAGGGGAAAGTTTGACTTCAACGAGTTTGTGGCGGCAGTGAACCTTGACCGCGCGGAAGCATGGGACCTAGAGGACTTGAGGAGGATCATGGAGGCCGTGACTGCAGCTGGGGGTGTGGAGCGACTCAATGAGCAAGTAATAAGTGTGTTGAGAGAGTGGCTGGTCACACAAGGAAGGCAAGCGCTCAAGGATGTTGACGTGGAATATCGAGCTACATCCAAGCTCATCAACAACCTCGCAGAGTTGCTAAAGAATCAGGGCAAGCTGGGCGAGGCGGAGCCGCTGTACCGAGAGGCGCTTGGGGGAAGGCGCACCAAGCTCGGCGCCGACCACCCTGATACCCTGACGTCCATCAACAATCTCGCATCGCTATTGAAAGCTAAGGGCAAGCTGGGCGAGGCGGAGCTGCTGTACCGAGAGGCGCTTGGGGGAAGGCGCACCAAGCTCGGCGCCGACCACTCTGATGCCCTTACGTCCATCAACAACCTCGCAGCGCTACTTCAGGCTCAGGGCAAGCTTGGCGAGGCGGAGCTTCTGTACCGAGAGGCGCTTGGGGGAAGGCGTACCAAGCTCGGGGCTGAACACCCAGATACCCTGAGGTCCATCAACAATCTTGCAGGGTTGCTGAACGCCCAAGGCAGCACGCTGGGCGAGGCGGAGCCGCTGTACCGAGAGGTGCTTGGGGGAATGCGCACCAAGCTCGGCTCTAACCATCCCGATACCTTGAGGTCCATCAACAACCTTGCAGGGCTGCTGAACGCCCAGGGCAAGCTGGGCGAGGCGGAACCGCTGTACCAAGCGGCACTTAGGGGAATGCACACCAAGCTCGGCGCTGACCACCCTAGTACCCTGACGTCCATCAACAACCTCGCTGAGTTGCTAAAGGCTCAGGGCAAGCTGGGCGAGGCGGAGCCGCTGTACCGAGAGGCGCTTAGGGGAAGGCGCACCAAGCTCGGCGCCGACCACCCTGATACCCTGCAGTCCATCAACAACCTCGCAGGGCTGCTCCATGCCCAGGGCAAGCTGGGTGAGGCGGAGCCGCTGTACCGAGAGGCGCTTGAGGGAAGGCGCACCAAGCTCGGCGCCGACCACCCTTTTACTGTGAGAACCATAAACAACCTCGCAGTGCTGCTAAAGGCCCAGGGCAAGCTGGGCGAGGCGGAGCCTCTGTACCGAGAGGCGCTTGGGGGAAGGCGCAGAAAGCTCGGTGCCATCCACCCTGATACCCTGAGGTCCATCAACAACCTTGCAGCACTGCTCCAGGCCCAAGACAAGCTGGGCGAGGCGGATCCGCTGTACCGAGAGGCGATTGAGGGAAGACGCGCCAAGCTTGGTGCCAACCATCCTGATACCCTTACGTCAATCAACAACCTTGCAGCGCTGCTAAAGGCCCAGGGCAAGCTGGACGAGGCGGAGCCGCTGTATCGAGAGGCACTTGAGGGAAGGCGCACTAAGCTCGGCGCCGACCACCCTAACACCCTAATGTCCATTAACAACCTTGCAGGGCTGCTTCAGGCTCAGGGCAAGCTGGGCGAGGCGGAGCCTCTGTACCGAGAGGCGCTTGGGGGAAGACGCACCAAGCTCGGGGCTGAACACCCTGATACCCTGACGTCCATCAACAACCTTGCAGGGTTGCTGAAGGCCCAGGGCAAGCTGGACGAGACAGGGCCATCGTGCCGAGAGGCGCTTAATTGAAGGAGCACCAAGCTCGGTGCTACTCTGAGGTTTATCAACAATCTTGCAACACTGCTCCAAGCCCAGGGCAAGCTGGGCAAGGGGGCCACTTTACCGAGCGGCACTTGGGGGAAGGCACACCAAGGTGGGGGGAACACCCCTGATAATATCACCATGCTTTTTGTTGGAAATGCCCCCAGGATACGGTGCGGTTATGATTCCAAATTACAGCATTTGTTTCTCCTTATCGATGTACTTGATAAGAATAAAAATTGGCATATTGCATCACTTAATCTTTGAATCAAGTATTGCGTTGCACACCAAAATTGAAAATCCTATGAACCTGAGCCAAGAGTGACTAGGGATGGCCCTGAAACCTAATTGGAAGATTTTTATGAACCCGAGGCAAGGATTGAGAACCCCTCAACCAAATCAGCGAGGATGTACATTGAATATTGATCGGGTCCGTTTTCAGATTTGGTCGATCCGACCTTACCTGATTCATTTGATTCTGAGCCAAGGGGTCGTGTGTGTAGACTCTTCCACAGATTTCATGAATTTGTTTTGCTAAATTTAAGTGGAGGAAATTTTTAAGAAATTCTGCGAAAGCTAGTGGCGTCTTGGGGGGAGCGAGATTGGAAATATTAGATCGCACGCGTATCACATCACAAAATGACAACCATAATCGCATTTCGTCAATTTTCACGTGTGTCAAAGATTGCTCCAAATTCGTTGAGCTGTACGGAGCGCGTGCAATTAGGCCCAACTCTCTTATTCGCTCAATTTATATATGATTGCCTTCCGATTAGCTTATCTTTCGTATCAATACATAGATACCGAGTCGATATAACCGGGTTTGCCCACTTAAACCGGAGAGGTAATATGTATCCATATATCAATTGGTCGTGGGCCCATTCCACGTTGTCGTGGCCATTCTCTATAGTTATGGCTGGCTAGAAACCGCCGTTTGTGTAGGTGATGGTGCGCCTTGGCGCGCTTGAGTGCTAAGGTGTGGATTTGGACATGCGATGACGCAATAAGTCGTCACGTAATCGAAAGTACAGGGACGCGGGCGATCGTGTCACATGTGAAATATGTGCAAGTCGCCATCTGGTGTCGCGGGATTTTTTGGAAGGCAATGTACGGTAATGTAAGTCGGTAATCACTTATGGGAAATGATCCGATGGCTTCGAGAATGAGGTGCCCCTAGTAGACGGTTTTGGGTTGGGTGATGCATCGTGCATGCCGCTACGTGCATCGTGGGGGGGGGGAGGGGGGCAATGGGGTGTTGACCCACTGCCGACTAGCGTGCCTCGTGCCTCGTGCCTCGTTCGCGCGATGAGTTGAGATTGGGTGGGTGTGGAGGTCGTAGAGGGAATAATTATGGGATTGCGGCACACCATAGAGACAGAAAGAGATAGAACGTGGCATGACCCTATTTGCCAGTGTTGTAAGTTGTATTTTGATTCTACCCCGGCAACGACACGCCCTCCACCCCCATGATTAAGGCGTCAGTTTTAAAATGCACCCCCATATTGGGTGACGACTGAGGAGCTGCGTATCCAATGCTCGAAAATAGAAGGTCGCACGTGTATTCAAAGGACATACATGGTATATTCATGTGCATTCCACGCCTCTCAGCAAAGAGATGAAGATATACTTGCATAACGACATCTTCGCCTCAAGAAATATCAAAGGTGTTGCAGAAAGAAGGCTGCCGGGAAAACATCTTTCGAGTTGGAGGTATAGCTTAAAATAGTAGAGGGACTTGGAGCGAACATATTATAAACTAGCGAATGTCTCGGCAGCGAAAATAAGGTCGGGCTCATCTACAGGTAACAAGCTTCGATTTTGACACTACAACGTACGGCACGAGGCACTGCTAAGACTTGTTGGGTCTGCCAATCGTGTAGATTGTAAAGGAGTGGAGTTCGGGTGCACGTTAAAACCGTGAAGCAGTAAGCCAAGCAATTTGGAGGGACAGCGCATGCTGGCCGTGCAGGGTCTCTCTCTCTCTCTCTTAGTACGCTTGGCAAGTCGTCCCCTGACGATGCGCTCTCTTTATTGCAGGCAGGGCAGGAGGGCACCTGGGTGACTCGACTATATCCGTTCCGTAAGATATCCGGTTGAAACGAAAACTATAACTAAACACCACTGTGATATTGCATTTCGTCGTTCTCGCATGAATCTAATTCCTCTCGTCTCACGTCTGTAGCGTTTCGGGATCGTGCGGGGGGGGCGGGACATGTCGATATTTCTTACGATGCATTTCAAAGCCGGCGGGCATGTTAGAGCGGACTGCGGCTCACTTACATACAAGCAACAAGCAATACACCGGATGCGGAGTGCTACCGTGAATGGCATAGGCATAGGGTGACGCATGGGAGTAGCGATCTTCACCCCACGATAAGGTCGGGCTAGCGCTACCCTTTGCAGTCACCCCTCGACATCTCGTGTCACATGCTTCGTAGGTGACCAGCCGCTGTCACCATTCGAACCCAAAACCCTGTTTACCCATGTTTTATTATCTATCTAGAGCACTAGTTTGTGATGACCGAGCATCCTTATGCGGGAGACGTATATCGTTTATCGCACCGTCACTTGTGAATCGTGATATGTGCATGCATGTAGAGTCACCAAGTTGAAAATCCAACGGCTTAGGGTTTCACCTCACACTTTCTCAAGTATCATAAAGGCCAACTTCGGTAACGGGGCCATGCCACCTCCACGATCACATACTCCCCCTTCTACGTTTACGATGCGTAGCTAACCAGAATGAAAAATAAAGCACAAAGGTAGAATATGATACACTACAGATTTTCTGTACCCTAGTCGTACACTAATATGGATAGGTACCCTAAAATATTAGAGTGCAATCTCAAATATTGGGGGGCATTGTGTCAATTTAGGGAGTGATTCTAGTGTGCATTAGGATGTATAATATCCAAATAGCACCCATAGCAATCGTATACATCCTAACTAGACACGCACTAATGCACGCACTAATACACCCTAACTACACCCTAGCCGCGCATGCTATCGCTTCCACATTTTAACATGCGATAGAGTATATTAGTGTTAATTTATAGTACAATACAAATGACACCTTAAATCATACTAATGCACCCTAAGATACCACGAGATGATATGGATTACATTCGGATGCATTAGAGTACAATCCAAATTCACTCTAAAGTACACTAATAAACCATGGCAGATGTAATGTGCACCTTAGTTATTAGTGTACTTTAGAGTGAATTTGGATTGTACTCTAATGCATCCGAATGTAATCCATATCATCTCGTGGTATCTTAGGGTGCATTAGTATGATTTAAGGTGTCATTTGTATTGTACTCTAAATTAACACTAATATACTCTATCGCATGTTAAAATGTGGAAGCGATAGCATGCGCGGCTAGGGTGTAGTTAGGGTGTATTATTGCGTGCATTAGTGCGTGTCTAGTTAGGATGTATTCGATTGCTATGGGTGCTATTTGGATATTATACATCCTAATGCACACTAGAATCACTCCCTAAATTGACACAATGCCCCCCAATATTTGAGATTGCACTCTAATATTTTAGGGTACCTATCCATATTAGAGTACGACTAGGGTACACCTAGTGTACGAAAAATTTGTAGTGATATATATTCTACATACGGACCGGAAGTTTCCATGTATGCACGATGCTAGGATGAGTGTGCATTCGCATTTATAATGCTCGAGCGACTCGGTTGCCATAGCAAATTGAGTCGGCATGTTGAGTCAAGTTCGGATAAGAGATACGCACTAAAGAGTCCACCGCAACTAAATAATAGGTAAGTGTCCCGAGACCCCCATTACATATACATACGGTACACGGGTATTATATTGTTCAAATATGTTCAAGTCCAAATTCAAACCTGAATTCAAATATGGATTCCTGTATTTCATGGAGACAAACAAAGGTATATATAAAGATGGGTATATATATCAAAGCTCCTAAAACCCTGTGAAGCAGGCGGTGAACAACTCCAGATATCACAAACTAAGATGAGATAATAAGATACTTAGGTGGTTTTATTATCGGAGAGCGAACGGAATGCAAGGGTGACGTGGCACCTCAGGTCGAGGGGTGACTAGAGACGGTACCGCTGCCCCCTTACAGGGGGCAAAAGTCGGTGCCTCCATGACACCACCTCACCACGAAGAGGTGAGGTGCCACAAGAATGCTTCATGCATGAACACGAACCTAAAACCCTAGCTAATAAATGTCACAGGCCCAAAGGGACCTTTTTCAGTCCAACTAGAAGCGGATCCCCGCATGGGCGTTGGCCCGGAACATTCTACAAGGCTAAGGGTGCCAGGCCCCACCACATTCAAAGAATCAGTAGCTAAATCTAAGGTGCACCACTAGACAGTGGCACACTGACGATCGTGTTGGTGGCGATGTCCTCGATTGCAGCAGAAGTGGTCGTACAATGGGAAGCACGCAATCAACCAATGCCCTTGCGATGCCACGGTCTAAGGCGACCTGGCACCACCAGAGCAAGCGCGCCAACGAGGGTGGTGATAGCAGGCGCGAGACGGAAAATGCGGTGTGGACACCTCTTGTTGCACGCGACAGAAGGAGTCCAGGATGTGAAAGGTGCACGAGCACCACCACACACCACCACGCACAGCGGCCAAGACGTACGCAGGGTGAAGGCGAAAGCGGGCGATGTCGTGGGCAGAGCTTGAAGTAGTCAAAGCGCTTGTCCTCGACAATGTTGATGGACTCGAAGTTGGTGCCTGGTGCATGAGCACCACAAGACGCCACCACATGATAGCCAGCGAGCGGTAAGATGTTGTCGACGTAAGCGGAGGGACACCGCCGCTGAGTGCACAGCGGCCATACGCGCACGTTGGCGTGCAGTGGACATGGTCACATACAGCCTGCAGGCTGCAGAATTCTGCACACCCAAAGATAGGGTTCCCAAGCGAAAGGACAACTTCTCGAAAAATGAAGCAAATCAAGCGATGTAGAAGCCAATCCTGAGTGAAATTTCGCAAGGAAAACGCCGGTCACGACAAAAACTACGTACGGTAAGCCAAAATTGCTGCAGCGGAGGTGCGGTTGTTCAGATGTTGTTGAGCACGTTTGGGTTCGAGGCGAAAACGCGTCTTCTCGTGGAATTGACAATTTCCAACGATAAAAATATCAAATTGGGGTGGATTTCGACGAGGAAAACGGTGGTCGCGTCAAGAACGTCGCAAGATAAGCCAATTTCCCGGCAGAAGAGGTGCTATTGTCCAGAAAGGTAAAGGCCTAGTAGATGTTGTCGTTGAACTCGTTAGTTTCGCGCGCAACCAAGGAACAGATGTAGTCCCAAGCAGATGTAAATCAAACGGGACGAGTGTAGTCCCAAGTGGAAGTCAGATGTAATAAAAGAGCGTTGGGCGCTCGGTCAGATGACGCGACGGTGTGTCGCGGTATACCGCAAAGGCTGCGGGATCAAAGGAAGGCGAAATCTATGAGCAGCCACTAACCAGTTGTCACGACCCATAACCTCACGGAGACAAAGATATACATAAAGATGGGTATATACAGTAAACACTCGATTTTAAGAAAACAGGAATTTTAGGTCAGCCTATGGCTACTGCCCCGCAGTCCTTGTGGTAGGACCAAATCGACGATTTGGTCCTACCACGAGGACCATTGTTCCGATAATTTAATTGGCCATCTCCCGCGATTTGTGGTGTTTAACCAATGAAAGGTGGTATATATAGGTCCTATATTAATTTATTTGAACGCTGGTTTGGCATATATCCATCCCATATATCCATGACGAACGCATTTCAAACCTCTTCAATCAAACTTTTCAAAACGGATTTTTTGGAACATTCAAAATGTGGCAAATTAGTGACTCATCTTCAATTTTTTTTACCAATCATATATCAACACTACACCTGCGCGGATACCATCAAATTGAACCTATACATATGTCCCAATCATATTTGGGCGGTAGGCCCGGTTGGAATGCATATATTGGCTCGTTGGCTCGTTGGCTTCCCCTCTAATATATTGTCTCGTTGGTTTCCCCCCTAAAACAGTGGTCACGCGAGCTGACCAGCCAGCCATCGTAATTGCTTGCTAGAAGGCATATATCGCAAGGTTGGTGTGTGCAGCACATTAAATCTTCAAGTATATATGTATTGCGAATTTCTGAAAGTCCTCATCATCCAAATATCTTATTTTTCGGCTGGCGTGTACATTTTAGATTGGATGAATGCCAATTTCAAAAGTCCGAAATTCACTAAATTCGGAATTTGCATTGTGTTGAACATGCGCCATGCTGAAATAGAGCGGAAATGATGATGATGAGGGTGCGAAGTAACCGATTCAGTTATCTTATTTGGTCATAAACTCAAGATGTATAACCATGCGCATCACCGTGAGCCCCCCATGTGACTCCTAATACTCAAAATAACGGTGGTCCTTGTGGTAGGACCACCATTTTCTTCAAGCTTTTGGTGAAATTACACCCCTAAAGCGTGTCGTTCAACCACACACCTAAAGTCTCATGGGGGCCGCTGCTATAAGAAATAAAATTCATTTAACTCATAAATATCATGTGCAAATGTTGCCTGTGCCTCAAATAGTCGATTTAGTGATCGAACCCGCAATTGCCCATTGGTCCTTGTGGTAGGACCATGAATTTGGGTAGTAGCCATAAGCTGTGATATCTCAGGTTCGAACTGAGATCTCCGGAGATATTCTCCGGCGCTCTTTGTTGAGCTAATATCACAAACGGAAACGTTTCAACAAGCAAGCTAACGACAGAATCGACCTTGGTCCTAGACTCACAAAAGTTTCTGTGAACCCAAAGCTTCGCGCAACCTGCTATCGGCAAGAGCTGGAAAAAACTAGCAGGAAGCTGAGAAGTGTGGAGACTCAGGTGAGATCTCTGGAAGCCATTTCCAGCGCTCTATTTTGAGTTGCTGCCTTCAAAGGAATGCTATCTTTGGCGTTTCAAGTTGTGCTCAGGGCGTTAAGCGTGCCGTGCGCGAGTCGTTTCCCCCGTTTGAATTTCGGGAAAATAGCTTAGAATAATCAAAATAATAGGAGACATAAGTCACCTACAGGCTGCGAAATGGCCAAGCGCATTGCGGTGTGTGTGGTGTCGGACGTTGCTGGAAGTGACGCCCCGACTGTCATTCCTATAGTTAGGGTGTATGACTGTCACCGGTCCCGGAACCCTAGACCCCGAACATATAACGGGAAGACTGAGTATTGTCCGTTCATCTATTCTGATTACCACACTCCGAATATACAGTCAATCAAGCTGATATATTCAGCAGGTTTGGTACCACGCACGCTTAATTTTACACTGCGATTTTGGCCATGATTGGCTAGACACCGACGCTTGAGATGGGGTGAGGAGTCCGCGTTAGAGAGGTTTTCGGTACGGGCGGTATGGCTCGGTTGCGGACGCGCGGTTGATTGGACATGATTGGGTAGCGCTGACGACAGCTTATTTTCCGTGAAGTATCGTTGGGCTGGATTTTGTTGTTTCTGGTCTCTAGAACACCGTCCGACATTGATCACGTCCTTTCGTCCCACACGACCGCGTGCAATTTGCTGTTTCCCTGATTATCCTCGACGACCCGCCGCAACTCGCTAGCCGTCGCCCACGCCGTTAGCCTCACCTCGCATTTTCCACCTCACCCTGTCTCTGCAGTCATTTCACTATGGGTACTTCTACGAGATCGCACACTGCGGCTGCACGCCGCTCACTAGTTACAATTTTCGACGATGCCGCAGCTCGACATGCAACCACGCCAGCCACTCCTACGGTTACGGCTACCCCGACTGCCCAGTCGGCAGGGGCACTGTTCCTCGACGCGGTCAAGCGTCTGGCGAGGGAATCCTTCGACGAGCGCGCCGCCAAGCTCGTCATCAAGAAGGTGTACGACGACAAACATGGACGTTTTGATGGTACGGAGTCGAACGTCAGCTCCGTTTTCGCCCGTCTGGTGCTGGCATTACGGGACATTTTCGTCACTGAGGAGTCCGCGTTTGCCTCTTTGTTCGACCTGGAGGATGCCACCCTGCCCGTACGCGCTGAGGCGAACAAGCTTTTATTTTCGACACTGGAATTCATCGTTGCTCCGGTGTCACCCGCGGCAGACTGGATGGAGTCTTCGGCGGAGGCACACCCGTTCGATGGGAAACGGGTGTTGCTGGAGATCGCCAGAGTGCTTCTGGATTCCGGCGGACCCTTCCAGGGCACCGCGGACCTTCTGGCCATCAAGATCAACCAGTTCGACCCGTCGCGGGCTATCGCCGCCTTCAACGCCGCTCTTCGGTCCGCTCGACGGAAGAGCACCCTCGACGACATGGAGGTCAAGTCCTTGTTCATCAAGTCCCTCGACCCGGTTTTCTACGCCCCGGTCGTCAACCGGCTCCTGTTGCACGACCAACGTGCGGCGGAGTCCCTTGCCACCATTCAGCAATGGACCCGTGAGTGCTACGCGCAAAACGGGACGGATTCGCACGTCCCGCCTGCTACGCGCACATTCTCCGCCCTCACCCTGGCTGGGCAGAGCGACGACGAGGACTACAAGACCGTCTTCAGCGAGCTCCGCGACCAGCTCTACGACATGAAGAAGGAGATCAAGGCCCTCCACAACCGTCTCGCCGACACGAAGGGCTACACGCCCCGCAACGACAAGAAGAGCGCCATCGGACGCGGTGGACATGGTGACGGCTTCCGCTTCGCGGCGAAGCCCCTTCCCGAGCACGGCAACTTCCCGCAGACCTTCCGTGGGAAATCTTCGGGGAAGGTGGCTTTCCACAAGCCCACCGGTACGTTCGTTCCTTTGTGCCGGCACCCGGCATGCTCCGCGACGGAGGAGAAGCATTGGCATCGAGACTGCCCGAACGGCGGGCCACGCGGACATGTTGGCGCACACGGTTTCAGCATTGCGGACAGCGAGAACGACGTGCTCGCCATGATGTTCCAGAGCGCCATGGACGACGACGACGCCGCACGTTTCGACGCCGTCTGCTACATTGCAGACGGCAAGCCGGAGCTCTACGACGCCGCCTCCGCCTTCTCCTTCGCTATCGCCGAGGAGCGGGTGCCCGACACCATCGACGAGTATCTGGGGTACCGCCAGCCCGCTGACACCCGCCTCGGGGTTTGCGCGGTTGGTGGTGCTACGAACATCAACAGCTTCAAGGTCCATGCGGAGGTCCGTGACGACGCTCCGGTCGTACCACCACCGCCGGCACCGCCCTCCGCTCCGCAGTCGGTGGCGTCCGACGAGGGGATGTACCCCGTCACGCAAGCGTATGACTCTACTCTCTAAGCATTGTCTCTACTCTCTTCACATTGAAGAACAACTCTACCATCGCAGCTCTTCGAGCATGGCGTGGGGCGGCGGCTCCTCGAGCATGGCGTGGGGCGGCGGCTCCTCGATCCGAGTGTATGTATGCTGCGATCAATTGAGGTTGTGCCAGCCATTCTAATCAACAGTTGACGAGATGCGCATTGGGCTGGATGTAGCTACGGGATGGCAGGCGCGAGGAGGAACACTGCGAGATATTTGGTAGAGTACTGAGAAGAGTAGGTCGGCTGTGGGAGGAGGGTCCACAGGGAGGTGCAGTGGGGCAGGGTGACGAGACAGCGCAGAAGGGCCGTATCAGCATGGCAAGAAGCGTCCACAGCAACTGGCAGCAAAAAGAAGCGGCAATCCAGGCAGCGCGTGTTACGCAGCTCTTCGCCGAGCGCAACGAGTTTGCTGAGAGGTACTGAAGTGCTGCGTTCACTAAAGCTATGCCTGTGAGATTGAGATTGAGCTCTACAGTGGGCCCTGGCCTGAAATAGGAATTGACCAACTGAAGCTGATCGGGGAGGAGTGCAGAAATCAAGACCTCCAAGATGAGCTGGCGAAGCTACGTGCAGAGACTACTGCTCAACTTCAGGCTGTGCAGAAACAAAATGAGGTGTGGACGCCGTTCACACCCAGAAAGCACAAAGAACGTGTGCAATTGAGCGCCGCGGAGCATTGCATACCTTGAAATGTGTTGAGCAAAAATGTAGTATGCAGAGGAGGAGCATACTCATGGGCTCACAAACACGATTTGCAGTCGCAAATTGCTGAGGAGAATTGTGCGGTGAGGCAGGAGCTAAGAGCAAACCATGAAAAGCTGATGCAGCGTATTCCTCTATGGAAACAACAGGAGCTGTTCCCCGAGGATGATCCAAACATAGAACTTCTTCACGATCTTGACGCTGCACCTTATGCCACTGATTAAGTCTGAAGTAAATGTGAATATTGCACCCCCTAATTTGCATGCACAATTGAATCCAATTACGGACTACCGCTCTTCTCTCGGTGGCATAAGCATGTGTCAACTGGCATGCCAGCACTCCATCCTATACTCAATATGTTTTTAGGCCGACAGCATGCGCGGCGGCACTGCTCCACGCATTCATTCCAGTGCTCAATTCTGTTACAAGTGCAAGCAGCGGTGCGCATTAATCTGCTGATATAATGCGTTGCACCAACATAATTCTTTAGTGGATGTATAATGAGCGATTCGTCGGTTCGATGCAGAGCCGACCTCACCCCCGTCCAAAACGGGGATGTTATATCGTATTAACGTGTCTACGTTATTGATGTCGATCAATGTTTCAGCGGTGTTAATCAATGAACATATTAGAAACATCCACACTATGATAGCCCCAAAATATGTTTCATACAACATACTTTGGGCGCTAGGTAACTTGCCCACGCTCAGATGTGGTCACTCAAAGCGGATCTAGGAGTCCCCGCTTCGAGTGGCGATGAGCGGTGAGCGGCATCCTCGAAAAGTCATCATTTCCTTGGTATTCTGACCCAAGGGAGTGCGTGTACCTACTGAAGACAACTTAGATGGCATACGTTTCACGTTAATAAACACGCGCAGATGCGCTTCACCGCTCATTTCGTTCGCGGCATGAAGTCTACCGCCAATGCCGGCAATCCGCCTGATATCCGCCAGATCAGCATCTAATACCTCTCGTACCTGATTTCGGCCTGATTTTCCTTGATCGCCGAGGTGCTCACTAAGCCATTATACTTGTTGTAATGGCATAAACTGGCCGACACCGAAATGTTCATCTGATTTTCACCTGATTTGTCCGATGATATAATCAATTGGAGAAATTATCCGCCTGATCTGATTCTGATTTCTGATTATCCGTCTGATTTCATATCGGTATCTGATTCATCCGATCGCCAGCATTGTCTACCGCTTAATCTCCGAGTGTTGCGCATTAGGCACGCGGAGTAACGATAAGCTCATCATGCAATAGTATAAATAGGCGATGCGGTTTATGAGGTAATATCCACTGGAAAACATGTTTAGAAAACTATGTTCGGAGCAAAATTTGAAGGTAATCTTCAAATTTTCCCCAGCAGCCGCCAACGGCTGCCCGGTGCCACCACCGCTTACGG
>LGRX02007379.1:0-24008 GCA_001247695.2 Cymbomonas tetramitiformis | reverse complement strand
TCGCCGAGGATACAAGTTGCAGGGTCTGGCGGTCGCCGAAGATACAGGTTGCAGGGTCTGGCGGTCGCCGAGGATACAGGTTGCAGGGTCTGGCGGTCGCCGAGGATACAGGTTGCAGGGTCTGGCGGTCGCCGAGGATACAGGTTGCAGGGTCTGGCGGTCGCCAAGGATATAGGAAGGAGGGTCTGGCGTCTGGCTGTGACGCGGCTTCCTCAGCGTCCACCCACAGATGCTGAGCTCCTCACAGAGCCCTGTGGGCAGTGCGCGTGCTTGCAGTCCCAGCAACAAGCCGGCTGGTTTGAAGTGGCTCGCAATCGAGCGCTGCTGGCAAAGGAGCTGAGCTGGCGAAGCCTGGGCAAGGTGGGCGTCCGCACCCGCTGAGCACGTCACACGCTGCCAGCACGCCCTGCGCTCGCATCTCAAGGCTCAGCTCATCCCGGGTCAGGACTTTCTGCAGCACTGCCAGCAGATCCTCTGTTGTCACACCCCCTCGCACCCTCAGCCCCCTCTCCACACCGTCGGGCACTGCAGCGACTGCGATGGCCCCTCGCATGAAGCATCGAAACCCGCAGGGGCGCAGCGAGCAGTGTTGCTGCGCCTTCCACCTGGCAGCGAGCTGCATTATAATCAAGTGGAATGGCGCGCGGGCTTCTCTGAAGGCAGCGGTTGGACGGCTCGATGGAGATTGTGCAGCCCCAGAGGCCCCAGAGGAAGCGTGAACGGCTGGATTTAGGGTCCAGAAGGGACCCGGCCCACCCTTCGGCTCTCACGAACCGAAAACAGGAGCCCCTGGAAGGTCGACGCCGATGACAAGGCAAGCAGGCCCGAGCTTGGATACTCAGCGAAGTACAGCTGAGGCAGACGAGGGGTCCCATCGGCAGGGGGAAGAATGAGAGGCAAGTGGGGGCATCAGCAAGGGATCGGGAGGGGAGGGAGGGGCGTCCTCAGCAAGGGGAGGGAGACATGCAGGGCCTTCAGCCGGGAAGGAGGTGGGGAGGGGAGGGGCGTCCTCAGCAAGGGGAGGGAGACATGCAGGGCCGTCAGCCGGGGGAAGGGAGGTGGGGGAGGGGGCGTCCTCAGCAAGGGGGAGGGAGACATGCAGGGCCGTCAGCCGGGGAAGGGAGGTGGGGGGAGGGGAGGGGCGTCCTCAGCAAGGGGGAGGGAGACATGCAGGGCCTTCAGCCGGGGGAAGGGAGGTGGGGGAGGGGGGGGCATCCGCAAGGGGGTGGGAGGCGAGGGGAGGACCTAGAAAGTCCACGCTGATGAGGTGCGAGAGCTTCCCCAGGCCGGCGAACACGGTGGGGAGCAGAACCTTGGACTGCTCGTCCACGTACTTCACGATGCGGAAGTACACCTCGAAGATTGCCTCCAGCGTCTGGCCACGAGACCCGCCTTCGTGAGGTCTCCCTGGTCAAATGCGGTGGCTAAGCAGTGCTAGGAGCCCCCCCACCTCCACCAAGCGCCCTGCGCCATGGCCTTGCTCACGCGCCATCCATCTTCCCACGGACCGCTCTCCGCTCTCATGGCACTCGAGGGCCGGTCATCTAGAAAATCAAGCGGCAGCTCGCTTCCTGAGCTACAGACCACAACCTATCCGACCCCCTCGGACACTTGCCCAGCGGCCAGCCCTGCACCCCTTCGAAGCGCCCCCGGACACTTGCCCAGCGCCCAGCCCTGCACCCCTTCAAGCGCCCCGGACACTTGCCCAGCGGCCAGCCCTGCACCCCTTCGAAGCGCCCCCCCTCGGACACTGCCCAGCGGCCAGCCCTGCACCCCTTCGAAGCGCCCCCCTCGGCATCTGGCGGGGCGGCGGGTTCGCAAGTCCCTGCTACATCGGCGGGTGCTGCTTGCACAGTGACTTACTTCGGTCTGAGTGGCGCGGCGCTTCACCGGGTCCAGCCTTGCTTCCGCCTCCTGGACAATTTCGCCCGCTTCGCGCCGTCATCTCTGGGCTTCGCAGCTCTTCAGGCCCACCACGAGGTCGGGCACCGTCTGCCGCACAACTCCACGATCGCACGAACAGCGAGTGGCGCGCCGCATACGGAGCGATATTACCCGGCCATCACCTCCACAGAAGGAGTCCGCAGGTAGGTGGGCGGAGCCTTGACCCGCCATGTACAGGTATCTACAGCCCTGTCTGAGCAGCGGCCACGAAGTCTCATAGCCAAGTGCACGTGCAACCATCTATCCAATCCCTCTTACCACGCCGTGGCCGCCGTCCCTTCCCCGTTTCCACATCCACGCGCCAACCCACAGCCAGCCTAAACAGTCCCCCCTATTCCTGCCAATCCACCTCATCGAGGCCCCATCCTCCCCGTGGCTGATGAATTTCCTCAGAACCCTGTTCCCAGAACCCGGCCATCCTCGTTCTGACCCCCCATTGGTGAGATTGAATTGACTCCACACACTCCTCCCATAACCTTCGGTTACCTCCTGCCACTCAATTTTCATCCATTCCACAGGCCCGCTACAGCCTTACAGGTAGCTTGCCAAACCGGAATCGTAACGCAGTGAGCCACTGGTGCTGCCCCCTGATCCTCGCTGGAAATGCAGAGACCGTGGGATCATCCTGTGCCTGGCCATCGGATCCAGATCGAGCTCGAGTGAACAGGTTGCGCATCGTCGGAATGCACTGGCACCGAGCCGACGGCGAATACTGGTCGGGACGCCCAGGTCCATCAGTGAGACGCCGTTGATCACGCAAACCGCTGTGGCGGGTAGAAGGGTGCCAGGGAAGCAGCAATGGTGCAAGGCGAGGAGAGACCAGCATGTCCTCATCCACGTCATCCTTCTCATCCTCTTCCTTCTTTTTCTTTTTCTTATCCTTGGCCCTCTTGCCGCGTTTGCGAGGGTCGACTGCATCCCCCTCCGACTCCAGGCGCCGGCGCAAGTCCGCGTCAAACCTGTCCCATCGCCCACTCCCCGCTGACTCCACATGGACCCCCCTTCAGCAGCCGCCGCCACGACGCGAGGGGCGGAGACTGCTGTGACGCGCGGCAACACAGCGCGAGGCCCTCCCTCCCCTCCCTGCCGCTCAAGCTTTCCGCGGATGCACCCACAGAGCCGGGTGCATCCCCTTGTTGGGCCTCGTGACAGGAAGATGACGTGGCACGCACTCCGCGCTTTGGTCGAGAGATCATAGCATCGGCTTCCACCCTCGGCTATTCAGGCCACGCGGGCATCAGATTGCTCCAATGCAGATGGCCACTGCCCCGACTTCCATCCCGCTGATCCTTCATTTGCAGGCCACCACAAAGGACGGCCATCCTTATCCGTAAATTACCAGGATTCGGTCATCAAAGGTGTATCATCCACGGCGTCCACAGTCCAATCCTCAATTGTACGGCCATCGGATAGCTGAGACTGAAATATGGCCAAACATGCTGGGTCCAGGTGCATAACGCACGCGCCATCTTTTGCACAGTGAAAGCTTGTGGCCAATAGGGGTTCGCGCTGGGGACAACGGGCCACCGGACTGTTCGACGGGCGCGTAGGGCTCGGGACGGTGAGAGCACACGAATGCAGGAGTGGGCGTGCTCACTTGAGAACGAGGAACACCGCGACGAGCTGAGCGGGAACCTGGCACTTGCGCTTCTTGACCTCCCCGGCAATCATCTCCACCGCTTGCAGAGCCGACTGATATGTCCGCCCCCACGCCCCGCCCTTCCCCTTGGGCAGAATCAGCGACTGTGGCAAGGGCGCCAGCACAGCGCAGTTCCCGCATCCGAGCCGGGTACTCGGGGAAGGGCCCTGCACAAAGCCCCCGCCATGCGGAGAGGCGGCCCGCCAGCCCCCGCAGCGTGACAGTGGAGCAGCGACAATGCCAATGACAGGGACAACGACCGGGGCTGGGCGCAGCCTGGAAGTGTGTCACGCGGGGCAGCGACAATGACCATGACAATGACCGGGGCTGGGCGCAGCCTGGAAGTGTGTCACGCGGGGCAGCGACAATGAGCATGCCAATGACAGGGGCTGGGCGCAGCCTGAGAGTGCGTCACGCGGGGCGGCACCTCGCCGCTGCGGTCTTCTCGGAACATGTCTGCCAGCGAGTCGCAGCACATCTTGTTCACCTCCAAGTGAGCATCGCACGCCTGCCATACAGGCCGTCGCCCACCCGCCCATGTCCTCTCGCACAATGCGCGCAACCACTGCATCCGTGTCACAGGCAGAGAAACCCTCTGCGCCAATCTCTGCCCAATCACTGGAAAGCATCTGCTATGATGGCTGTCATGCAAATCCTGCACGCTTCCTGTGGCCCGAGCTACCCCCCCGCGGTGACAACAGGTGTGGCCAGAGCACCATCCCGCGATGACCTGAGGTGGTGGCTGCATCACCCCCCCGCGGTGACAACAGGTGGCCAGAGCACCATCCCGTGATGACCTGAGGTGGTGGCTGCATCACCCCGCGGTGACAACAGGTGTGGCCAGAGCACCATCCCGTGATGACCTGAGGTGGTAGCTACATTAAACCCTGTGGTGCCAAGAGAGCTACCCCCTGTAGTGACAACAGGCGTGGCCAGAGCGCAACTCCCTGTGGTGACAACAGGTGTGGCCGGAGTATGCCAAAGCGGTGACCTGAGGTGTGGCCGGAGTATGCCAAAGCGGTGACCTGAGGTGTGGCCGAGTATGCCAAAGCGGTGACCTGAGGTGTGGCCGGAGTATGCCCCAGCGGTGACCTGAGGTGGCGGAGTATGCCCCAGCCGGTGACCTGAGGTGTGGCCGGAGCATGCCACAGCGGTGACCTGAGGTGTGGCCGGGAGTATGCCCCCAGCGGTGACCTGAGGTGTGGCCGGAGTATGCCCCAGCGGTGACCTGAGGTGTGGCCAGAGAACCCCCTGCAGTTACATACGCTTTGAAAAAAGACCCAGGTGTGACCCAGATTTGCGCCCAGAGCACCCGGCGGTGAAGTGAGCCGCGTGCGGAGGATCCGCCAGTTAGCCGCGCAAGTGCCGCGCCAGGAGCGGGGCAAGAGCGGGACAAACCATCGGCAGCACCGCGGAGAGCAGGTCCGTGAAGTAGTTGAAGTGCGGCAGCGCCGCCATCAGCCCGCACATGCACTTCACCTGCACAGGTCAGCCGCAGCGCCCCTCACGCGCGTTCGGCCTTGGCCCCCGCCCTCCTCGTGGCCACGCCTATAGTGGCGCTGACGCGCGGGCAGTCGCGGTCCTGCACTAAAGAGGCGCAAGCCGCCCCAGGGGGTGGCGCTTCACAGTGCGCTTGCAGCCAGCACGCTGACGCCTTCAAGGCCATCGACAGCCCTCGATTCTACCGCGGGCGTGGGAATGGACAGAGGGATGAGCTCACCGCAGCGGTGGCCCGAAGGGAAAGCCCAACCCCGCCCTCGCCTTTGATACTGGAGGCCTGGAACAGCACGCGCAGGTACGCCTGCACCGGAGACCCTCCACGCCCTCGGTCTCAGCCCCTCGCTCTACCCTCTCCCACCTCGATCCTACATTTGGTGTGCCCTGTCGCCCCCTGCTTCCTCCGAGGCGGTGGCAGCGCGAGCATCCCCCGGCATGGCCGGAGCTGCAGATCCCGCTGCCTGCTGGTGCGCCCGAGGCCGCACCGGACTCGGGGGCTGTCTCGGCAGCGGAGGCCGCAGCTGTACACGCGGCAAACAGGCGGATGCGTTTAGGGGATTTCACCTGGTAGGACTTCAGCAGGGCGCTCTCGTAGTCCCGCACTTTCGCAACGTCCTTGGAAACCTGCTCCGCCCACATCCCTCCGTTGATTTCTGGGGCTCACATGGAGCAGCCAGCAGAGCCATAGATTTCTGGGGCTCAAATGGAGCAGCCAGCCGAGCTGTTGATTTCTGGTGCTCTCGCAAGGAACAGCCAGCAGAGCCGTTGATTTCTGGTGCTTTCGCAAGGAACAGCCAGCAGAGCCGTTGATTTCTGGTGCTCTCGCAAGGAACAGCCAGCAGAGCCGTTGATTTCTGGTGCTTTCGCAAGGAACAGCCAGCAGCGCATTGAAAGGCTTCCTTCCAATAGGGGGCCTTCGCCTCGCACCTTCACTTCCAGCTCTTTTTCAGTCGGCAGACGAATACGGTAGCCTGCCAGCAGCCGACCCATCCCAGGCCCGCTTCACTCCTCAGCAATCGTCCATGAAGGCATTAACAGCACGTCCATAATTCATCTTGAGGTAGGTTTTGACTGCATAACAGCGGATGACCCTGTATACACCGGATGCAAATTCTGCACCTGTGTGTGGGGGCTTGAGGGGAGAAGCATGGGCCAAAACACCTGCGCCGGGCTATCAAGCGCTCTTATTTACGTGCTGGATCATCAAGGGCTCTTATGTATTTCCTGGATCATCAAGGGCTCTTATGTACTTCCTGGATCATCAAGGGCTCTTGTGTACTTGCTGAATCATCAAGGGCTCTACGTACGTGCTGGATCATCAAGGGCTCTTATGTACGTGCTGGATCATCAAGGGCTCTTGTGTACTTGCTGGATCATCAAGGGCTGAGATGACGCTGTGTTGCCGGTTGGGCCGGCCCGCCTCTGCTCGCAGGCAAGTGGCGCAGTTGGAAACGCCAGACACATCCGGCGGCTGCTGACGGCGCCGGGTCGCTGAGGTGCTGAGAGCATGGAATGTAGGCCAACAGCGCTTGGGCTGAAAGTGGCGGAGAGAGAAGGCAGGGGGTGTCCAAAGGGCCTTCTCTGGGCAGCTGGGCAGCTGAGCGGGGGGCGGGGCGGGGGCGCTCACTGGGAGCGATGTCCTTGTAGACAGCAAGAAGGGAAAGCATCGCTAGCTGGGCAACCATCTGCAGAGTTGGCAGGCTCCCGCGAGTGAATGCATGCCGTGGACAAGCAAGATGTGGTCGAACACACCCGGGATCGACCTCTTCCCTTGGTGGGATGGAGCACCGAGGGTTACTCAGGCCCGAGGCATAGGCTGCCTCAACTGCGAGCAAGCAATTCCAACAGTCGGGCGTTTCCCAGGCGTTCCCCCAAACTGAAATCGGGTATGATGACAACCCCAACCTCAGAACCCTAAACCCTCACAGGGCAGTACCCAGCATACACAGGAGGGCAAACGGCAGACGGAGGCCACGCGAAATAGGAAGAGGGGCAGAATGCAGTCGGGGTGCGGACACGGACTCTAGCGGGCCCCACCTCATCTTCGTCCGCACAAAGCGGCAGGATCTCTTTGATTTTCCCGACGTTCCCCTCCGGGCCTGCGCTCCGCGACCCGATTCAGCGACGATGACGCGCGCAGGCAGCGAGCTCTTGATGGGCGCGAGAGTGTTGAGATCAAGAGTGAGGCCCGCCTTGAAACCAACAAGATAGGGTTAGCACGCACAAGGTGCGCTGTCTGCAAAACGAGTGCCGAGAGGGGTCAGGCACCCTAAGCAAATACAGTGCCAGACGGTATTTGCGCGCACTGGAGAGGCGGGACAACGACCTTGCAGAATGGTGTAGCCAGCCACAGCGATGGTCATTTTCATTTCCTGCCGGCGTTCTTCAACGACCTGCATACTGTGTGACCAGCAGTGCACAACAGGGATAATATCAGGACAACAACCGCGGGGTGAGGGGGGTCCGCGGGCAGTGTGTCAACTCGCCTGGGAGAGGAGGGAAGAGGGGTCCGAAGGCAGTGTGTGCAGTCGCCTGGGAGATGAGGGGGCAGAGGTGGGGTCAGCAGGCAGCAAGTTCATTGCCTGGGAGAGGGGCAAGAGGAGAGGAAGGGGAGGGGGTAGAAGCAGTCTGTGCAAACGCCTGTGAAAGGGAGGGAGAAGGGGTCCGCAGGCAGTGTGTCCATCCGCCTGGGGGAGGAGGAAGGGGTTCGCCGGATGCATGGGAGAATTCGTGTGGGAGAGGAGGGCCAAAGGGGTTGGCTTCGGAAGCAGTGGTTGCCTGGTGCCGCCGGGTGAGGAAGGCGGGCGGAGGCAGTGGGTGCATTCGCCTGGCGAAGGAGGAGCGGGGGGCAGGGGGCGATCCGGGCAGTGTGTGCATTCGCCTGGCCAAGGAGGAAGGGAAGGAGGAGATGGGGAAGGAGGTTGGGGTGCGTCGCTGCAATATCCGCGCACACCATTCTAGGGTTTTTCTATAGATGAGGTCGACACATAGAAGCTGTACCTTCACCTTATGAGGAAACATACAAACTACACTCTGATGGCAAGAGAACCCCCCGCAGTTGCCCTCCCCGTGTCTAGGCGTGATCAGACCTTTGCAAGCTTTGCCTAGCATCCGCCGATGCTTTGGCTGCCGCGGCGCGCGGATCGAAATTATCCCAGTCGTCCTCGTCGTCTTCCTCGTCTTCCTCCTCGGCCGCATCGATCTCCTTCTGCTTTGCAGCGGCGTTCACTGCACCTTTCTGCTGTCGCGCATGCCACTTCAATCCGACTTACTTTGCGCGATGAAAGTGCGATTCACTGATCCTTCCTCGAGTGCGCTCTGGGGAATGGATCACCACGAGCAGCAGGGCAGCGCGCTGACGTGAACCTTCGAAAACGGCGCGTCCAATTGGCCGAAGGGCATAGAGGGACGAGCGTCGGCGTGGATTTCATTCATACGCTCACCAATCCGCTTGTTCAAAGAGGCTCGCTGAATGCATTCTCAAAATCGACAGCCAAGGCGGCAAACGTTCAAGGGGGCGGTGCTCCCGGGCTTCTGTCTACACGCTGGGAGGGGACGACACCGTTTGGACACCTGTTGGACAGGCTACCGTGAGAAGGCACGGACCTGTTTCTCCTGCTTCGGCTTCTTGCGGTTCTGAGGGCCGAGCTCGACACGCGGTTCTGTGCGCCCCGCGAGGCCCCACGTGAAGATCTCGGAAGAGCGGAAAGGGTGAGTTCTCCAACGTACAAGCCGATCGGGCACGTCAGCAGTTAAAACAGCGAGGCGACGCACCAACATCAGGTCTTCGCAAATGGCCGAGGTTGTGCATCGCAAAAGTGAAGCGAGCGCACGATCTCACAGAGCATGAAGGGAGCGCTGCAGAGCGTTAAGGGAGACACTGCAAACCGCCGTTCCCTGGGAAAATCGATGGGGAAGCGTCCGCGTGTCAAGTCAGGAAGGGAAGCGCGAAACCTTCATCTTCATCGTCTTCCGCTTCCTCTTCCTCGCCCTTCCGAGACGATGCCGACTGTTTGGGGAAATGTAACTCTCCTGAGGTGGTTTTGACGGGGAGGGGGCCAGCGAGCTCCTTCTTGTTCTGCTTCTCTTTGCGAACGATCTGCTTTTCTGTCAAGTCCTCGGGAACATGTGTGCGCTCATACTGGCCCTCAACGTCGCCGGCCTCCCGAGCCTCTGCTTCCGCACGGCGGCGTTTTTTCTCTTGCCTGCGGTTGAAAAGCAATTCAGTCAAAACGCACGCAGTTCTGTGTCGCAAGAGTCAAATCTGCACGGCAGAGCTGTCGAGCGGACCTCAAAGTTTCCTTATTTTCCTCTACTATGTTCACAGCGGAGAAAGTAGGTAGAAAATTCAAGTTCTTCTTGAAAAAGTGAAGATCTTCAGCGTGCACGTCGTCGTCCTCGACCTCGGGCTCATGTTCCTCTTGGTTTGATGGCTTAGGTTGGTTATTAGCCTGCACTTCCGTATTAGATGAGAAAATATGAAGAAAGACGTGTTAAGCTGTTATCAACATTTACCTGCTTCTTCGCGAGCTTCGCAGAGTTCTTTGCTTTCGTCTTTGATTGTGCAGCACCGCCCTTCTTGGATTGCAGGGCTTTCGGTTTCCCCATCGTGGATAACTGCTGGAAATATTCAACAATGAGATTGCGGATTTAAGTTGGCGAGGGGTGGATGCATTGTTTCAGAAAGTATAGTGCAGGATTTGCTTTGGATATGAGATCGACCTTTTTCGTTTGGCTAAGTGGCTTGCGTTGGGTTTCGTTGTTGCAGTTCCGTCGCCTTCACTTTCCTGTCGATCCGATGTCGGTGGGTGTCGTCTGCTCGTCTCGTGTGCTAGCTATCGTGAAACTGAATGTGAATGCTGCATCTCGATCTGCATCGGAGTGTGCTCTCGCTCTCGTCTGACTCGTGAGTCGCAGTCGTGACTGACGGTCGGGTGACGCAGATGAGATCGAGATCCCAGATGTGAGAGACAGAGACAGATCTGAGATCAACAGAACGGAGAAATGTCGAGACGATTGAAGTACCGGTCCGGCGCAGGTGGAATAGCATAGGGATAGGTGGACTACTGTATAGCTTTGGTTTCAGGTTTGCCTAGCTTAAGGATAGGAATGAAGTTTTTGACTCTCTCTGCTCTCTCTCTCTCGTCTGTCCTCGTCTAAACGCGTTCGACAACTATAGAAGGTTTGCCGGTTTTTATAACAGCTAGTTCCAAACAGGCACTTAGCAAACCTAAACCGCTTGCTGTAGTCCGAGTAGAGACTTGAACTGCCTTCCCGGCTTAATGGGCCCACTTCTTTAATCAGCGCTGTGCAATATTGCATGCGTCTTTCTTCCGAGTCACACGCTGTGTGCGCGGCAAAGGGGCTCAGCTGCCAAATGATTCGAGCGGAAGTGCACGTGATGGGAGATAAATCAGTTACAAGTTGTACAAAGCTGGCGTGAATTTGCAGAAAGTTGTTTTTTCTAAGTGCAAACGGCACTTTCTGCAGTATCTAGCCCACGTGTGTTTGCAAGGAAACGCGAGTGAGTTCTGTGCTGCACCACGAAAATCATGGCAGAAAATGTCTCGCCCATTCTTGATGATAACGCACCACAATCGTCTCGCTCAACTACCATCATTGCGTTCACAACTGCGTTATCTTACTCTCTTACTTATTTCTGGCGTTATCCAATCTTCTTGCTTCCTGACGATATCTTATCTAAGCCCGTGGTCACACTTTTTGAGAAAAAAGTGGACTTGCACTCCGCAATTTCGATGTGCTTTATCCTCGGATTCGGGGTGGCGAAGTTACCCGCTATCCGCATAATGACGTCCCCCTTCTTCTTCCGCAATCGCTGTAGCGTACTCATTTCCCTCTATGCTATCAGTATGCTTGTCGAGTGCGGGGGGATCTACGTTTTCCAGTCCTCACCCCCACTCCAAGCTGTTTCTGTCTTCATCAGTAGCTTCTTTAGCAGCTGGATCTTCGGCGGGCTAATCACATATATAGAAGGACGGCAAAAGACCGAGACTCTCCTTGCAGTCCTATCTAGCTTCTACGTCTACGCCGGGAACCTCAGCCGTGGCACCGCGAGCCTCGTACTGAAAATGGGCACCCCTCCACTGTTGATGCCCCTTATTATCGGCTCCGTGACCATGCCTTTGGCATCGCTCTTGCTCATCATCACCGATAAGTCCCCTGGGCCTTCACGCGCGGACGTTCAGAGCCGGTGCAAGCGCTCCCCGATGAGCACCCGGCGCCAGTGGCTCTTCGTGGCTGACTGGGGATTCGGCATTGGGGCTATGCTGATGACATATAGTGTCCTCACCGGAATACGCAGCTTTCGCGATTTCTATGTGAAACAGATTTTCTCCGCGGCTATTGGCGAGTCAGATGTCCCCTCAGCGCTGTATTTTCTGGCGGACCTCCCCGGTGCCGTGCTCTCTTGCGCCGCGCTCGTCATCTGCAATCAGGTCGTTACTATCCTTTGGCTCGAGCAAGACAACAGCCCTTCTTTCCCCGAGCGAATGCGCTAAGCAATCTTACAATTTCGCAGCGAGTGCCATGTCTAGTTTAGCCGCAGGCGCAGCCGCCGCAAGCCTAACTTGTCTTCGACCCCCTGAGCAGCCTCGCTTGCCTTCATGAGGAGAACAGTTGGGTAAGGTCAGCCAGAGGACGAGGCAGGGTTTCTGAAGCAGCTATGCTTGCTGCAGCTACTCAATGCTGCTTCAAACAACTCTGTTAGATCCTCGAGCCCCTGTTCAGAAAGCAACCTTATTTTTAGGAGGAGTGCAGTTAGGCAAGATCAGCTCAGGGGGAGAGGCAGGGTGTGTTACAAACAGTTTCAGGGGGAGAGGCAGGGTGTGTTACAAACAGGTTCAAAGTAAGGTCAGCTCAGGGGGAGAGGCCGGGTGTGTTACAAACAGTTTCAGGGGGGAGAGGCAGGGTGTGTTACAAACAGGTTCAAAGTAAGGTCAGCTCAGGGGAGAGGCAGGGGTGTTACACACAGGCTCAAAGTAAGGTCAGCTCAGGGGAGAGGGGCCGGGTGTGTTACAAACAGGTTCAAAGTAAGGTCAGCTCAGGGGAGAGGCCGGGTGTTACAAACAGGTTCAAAGTAAGGTCAGCTCAGGAGAGGCAAGGTGTGTTACAAACAGGCTCAAAGTAAGGTCAGCTCAGGGGAGAGGCAGGGTGTTACAAACAGGTTCAGGGGGAGAGGCAGGGTGTGTTACAAAGAGGTTTCAAAGTAAGGTCAGCTCAGGGGAGAGCCGGTGTGTTACAAACAGGTTCAAAGTAAGGTCAGCCTAGGGGGGCAGGGTGTGTTACAAACAGGTTCAAAGTAAGGTCAGCTCAGGGGAGAGGCCGGTTGTGTTACAAACAGGTTCAAAGTAAGGTCAGCTCAGGGGGAGAGGCAGGGTGTGTTACAAACAGGTTCAACGTAAGGTCAGCTCAGGGAAGGCAGGGTGTGTTACAAACAGGTTCAAAGTAAGGTCAGCTCAGGGGGAGAGGCAGGGTGTGTTACAAACAGGTTCAAAGTAAGGTCAGCTCAGGGGGAGAGGCCGGGTGTGTTACAAACAGGCTCAAAGCAAGGTCAGCTCAGGGGGAGAGGCAGGGTGTGTTACAAACAGGTTCAAAGTAATCGAGCTGCACTTAGATTTATGCTGTTTGGGGTTCTCTTCGGTGGGGCCACGATCTTTGGCAGCTCCGTTTTATTCGAACTGCATTGTCTCGGAGGCATTGTGTGGCAGTTGTTGCTGGGGGTCGGCATATTCGTGGCATACAACTTGGTCGGGACTCCGTGTTATGATCGCCTCCTCGCCGTAACGGAAACGGAAGGCACCTGCTCGTTCCTCATCTTCCTTTCCGACTTCTTTGGTTATGTTGTCACAATCTCGCTCCTGTTCTACAACAACTTCGGTCCCGTGAACGATGAAGACGACCGTAAGGTCCTTCACATGTACACGTGGATTCTTCTGGGCGCGAGCGTGACAATAATATGCGTCTCGGCGGTTATGATCTACTACTTTGCCTTGCGCCTGAGCCTCCGGCCAGCAGAAGCTACCACACCGAACCCAGAAGAGGATGCGCCCCTGCTGGACACCTAATGGTCGTTACGAAAAGCCCTATAAAATAAACCAAGTTACTCGTGTACACCAGTCCGTGAAGGTCGTTCCCTTGTAGATATATTAGGTATTATGGTATCAGAGACTCTGACTCCCTTGTGGGTTGCGCTGCTCCCCTCCTGTATTTTTTCAAGCTGTAAGCTCCAGAGAATGGCGACTTCTTCGTAAGCGCTTCGTGCACAATACCCTCTGCCAATCTTGGTTGCTGCTTACTCTTTGACACACCATCATCAGTTATGGTGGTGCTGCATAGTGTGATGCCGTACGTGCCCAGCAGCGATTATTCGCCATACCCTACACGGGCCATCGATGCGAACGATACCCGTGCATCTAGCTAGCATACAGTCGTCGTGCCATTACATCAGACCCGTATCATCATATGGTGGTGCCTTGACTTACCGCAAATTAGATTGAGTATGCTGTATTGGATGTACGGGTTTAACGAGAAATCAACTAGTCGGGGCTGAATATCTAGTCAACTAGTCACATAGTGATTTTACGATGTCCAGGTAGTCGGTAATCAATACTGAATAAAAGTTAATATCAGAACATATCATCAACTATAGTAACGGCCGATTTTGGGTTCGCACGGCATTCCGATTTCAGCGCCAGATCACGTTGTTCTCGGCATTTGTGTCAGGAGGCACGACGTAGCTGCCGAGACACCCAGAATAAGGGGGTCTGAATTCATGAGAATGGGATTAGCGAACTATTGAGGAAATTGGTGAATAGATGTGACATTCATCTGAGCGAACAGTTGAGGGAAATGATATGTGAGTAGCTACTCAGAGGAGAGAATAAAGAGAGGCAACAGAGTTGACATCTCAGACTTATCGGCTACAGATAAAAATACCATTTATGTAGCCCAGCTGGGATTTTGTGAACAGAAACTATACAGCATCAAGTATTTGAGATGTGATAATATGTAAAGAGACATTGCTTATAGGTTGATATTAGTCACATCTGACAGTGCCCCTGGGACAGATTTGCTGCAGTACTCAAAATCCTTTTTGCAATTCACGTTGCCATGCCATCATAACCATTGGATTTCGCGTAACACATATGTCGGCGTTGGTTCTGTGTTACTTTTATGGGGGCGCAGGGTGAGGGGGGAAGGGGGCGACAGTAAAGAAATAAAACCGATTCTCAACTGGTTACACGAAACGTTATAAAAATTCAGCTATAGTTATTGATCGAGTTAATTTTAGGACGAGTACTCACGACATCGTCGTCCCCAAATCTTTCATTTGTGCCGGTTAATTCCGCATTAGACTCTAGTGATGCTATGCCACTGATCTCAGCATATTTCCATGTTCCAATCAAACTAATTGAAGTCGGGTTAGGGTTTAGAGTTATCACTCAACGTTTGGATAACATGTGTTCATTGTAGCCGTGTCACCAAAATGGAGGCGAAGTTACATATGCATCGATATTGCTCTCAAATTCCTTATTCTACCTTGAAGAACAGGATCCCCAAAGCTGTGAGCAATCACCATTCATCTTACTACCTCTATGGTACACACACAGAAAATACCATATAGCATACCACTCTAATCATCTCACTATATTGACTCTATTTATGATTTCAAAGTATCCTATTGCTATCGATTTGATAGATACAAAAACACAAAAAAAAAACCCTGCACGAGTGCTGCTGGATAAGGCACTCGAAGAGGGTGCTTGGACATCAGCTTTTTGTCTTATAGCTTCTTCTGCCTGTACAATTTTTATTGTTGCCAAATAGCGCCAGCATTGCCCAAAGGTTGGACAAGAGCAACTGAGTGCCAGTGCAAGATAGCACCGCTGGATTTTGCAAGGGTGTCCGGGCTGCAAATTTGAACCCTATGCCAGGAACGAGTGACGCAAGGCAGCCTCAGCAGTGATCCGCTTAGCAGGATCCACCTCCAAGCATTGCTGGAGCAGGTCCCAGGCCTTCTGCGCATGCCAAACTTAAGAATCTCAGGCTGGGCCATGTGAGAGTATTCGGGATCACAGTGGACACGGGCAGAGTCAGACACAGTAGAAGCGCGTTGCAGGGATCATCCGGAGTTTAGGGAAACCATATGCACACTAAAATTGCGTGATACGAGCATGGTCTGCTGATGTGCGTGTCAATTTTAGGGGGTGAAGGGGAGAAGCTCAGAGATGCAGCGAGCGGGAGCTTGGCAGGCAACATGCATCGAGAGAGCTGCTGACCTGCGGAATCTCACTGCTTTGCAGGAACCGGTCGCCGCCCGCCATCCGCATCCACATCGCAGCCCCGGTGGAGAGGTTCCCGTGTGTCACTTGGAGAGGCGGTAGCTCGCGCAGGTTCAGACCAATGGAGTGCGCTAACTGCTCAATGGCCTCGCCACCTGAGACACTCCACCCCCTCGCCTGAGTGTAGTAAGACCATCGAGCCCATCCTCGGCATTTGGGCGCATACGGTTTGGGAAAACGGATGATCATTGACCGCAGATAAGAATAACTCCACGAACACGCTCAGTTAAACTTTGATATAAGCCAACGGATTAGCACTCAAGACACATTTACCCCAACATAGTGGTTCATGCACTTCCCCAACAGAGTGGTTCATGCATTTCCCCAACATAGTGGTGCACGCATCTCCACCACCATAGTGGTGCACGCATCTCCCCCACCATTGTGGTTCGGCCTGACCCTCTGCATTGTCCCGGATTGCACTTAAGGGCAACCTCGGAGGATGTACACAGCACAGCTGGTGGAAAATCATCTGCCTTAACACGTCATGGTGAAGAGACAACCACAAATCATGGACAATGGCTTTTGACGGGTAGCCAGTCATTGGTCAGAACCACCATCGCAAGTCACACACGTCAGGGCAGTTACACATCAGCATCGGGAGCAGGCGCCCGCAGGCACAGGGAGCATGCATGTTATTGGTACTGGCAGCCCGCACCGCAAAGTATGGCGATCTCGGTCAGGGCTGCCTGATCGTCCTGACCAGTCGAAAAGAATGGAAATCGACCTGTCAGAAGCGAGGCCATCACGACCCCGACGGACCACATGTCCACCGCGCACGTTTGTCCCGCCACCCCGAGCAGAACCTCCGGGGCGCGGAACCCCCGAGTGCCCGTGCAGTCGCCCTCCGGTGACTGCCACTCATCTCCGCCCCCTGCAAAGCCGTCGCTGTCGCCCCTACCACCTCTTGCGCCCCCCGAGGCGTCCGCGTCGTCCTCGGTGCAGCAGCTCCTCCCATCCCTGCTGCCCCCTTCAGTATCGGTGTCTGCCAGAACCCGCCGGTTCCGCTTGGCCTGGCGCCAGGGCGCACGGTGCATCCCGCCGTCGCCTTGACTCGAGTCCTCCGAGGGCGTCATGCCTGACGAGCTCTCCGCCCCCCGGCATGCCTCAGGGGACCCCCCCACCGCCCCAATGGTGCCGTCGTCCGCGTGGCGCCCTGGTCGCTCCGGGCTGTCCTGTCCCGAGCCGGGCACACCTCTCCGCAGCCGTTTCAGCCCCCACTGCGGCATCGGCGTGCCGCGCGCGGCGGGCGCGCGCTGCCGGTGCGCGCTCGACGTTGCCAAGCATCCTGTCGGTGTGAGCAGCGCCCTCCCTGCCACCGTCTTGCAACGGCCCGGGCGCCTCGGGATGGCCCGCTCTGGCTGCGGCGGCGAGTGCGAGCTCGGGCTACGACTTTTGCTGCTCACCTCATCCTCCAGCCCCCGGCGCGTTCCCTGAGCAAGCCGCGACGGCCCCAGGTTCCCCCGTGGCGGTCCCTTCGGCGAGAACCCGTATAACGCAGCGGTGTTCACACCGCCGGTGGTACCGGTGGCGGTGCGCTCGGGGGATGGCGACCCGTTGCGGGCCTCGCGCAGCCCTGGCCGCTTCTTCACAGGCGACAGCGTCAGGGAGCCGATGTTCCCGATGACGCCAAGCGCGTCGCCCACGCTGAGCTCCTGCCACACCGACTGCAACGAGCTGGAGGGGGCGGGTTGCGTCGCGCCAGTCACAGCAGACCCCACCCCGCCAAGATCCGTCAGCTCATTGGCCCGGAAGAGCTCTGGCAGCTCTGCATCGGGCGCCTGCGAGATGTAGGGCTCCGTCATCACCTCCTGGATCGCCTCTGCGAACCCGCCGTCCATGCATCCGTGCAGATCAAGGGCTGCGCCGGCGAGCGCGCCCTCTTCCGGGGGTACCGGGGGAAGAATCCAAGTGCCCACGTCAGCTGCACTCTCCGCCCCATGCAGCACCATCGGCTCCTCTGCCGCTGCGTGCGGCTCCACACCACTACGCCCCGCTCCCCCGCCCGACTGCCTTCGGGATGGCTTGGACGCCCCCCCCCACTTGCTGACCCATCGCTTCTTCGGCGCCACCTCACCCGCCCCCTGCTTGGCGAGCTTGCCGCTGCCAGGCTGCCGTCGCCCCGCTGCCTTCGCCGCCTTGCTTCCCCCGCTGCTCTTGGGGTCGGCCCCTCCCTCCCCACCGGCTTGCCCCATCGCCATAACGCCTCTCTCGGCTTCTTGTGCAAAATCGGAAACCTGCGCGCGGCCCCCTGCTGCCGCCGCACCTGCCGCCACGGGCTGCCAGCCCCCCCCCAGCTCGTGCAGAGCTGCACCACTGCCTTCCCCGCCTCCATGGGGCAAGGGGGCGGGCGGAGGCACCTTGCTCCGGCCATGCGCGCTTCCCACGGCTCCCCCCGATGCCCGCCCTCGCTTGCGCCCCTTGCCGCTCGGCTGGCGCTCCCCCGCCACCCCTTCCCTGGCGCTCTCCATGCTGGCGCTTGTGTGCAAGCCACTCTGCGTGCGGAGGCCGCCTGCTGCCTCCACCGCCACCACCACACGCGGCGCCGCCGAGCTGGCTTTCCTCGGCCCGTGCGAGGCAGCTGGTGGGGCCGTCGCTGAGGGGGGTGTCTCGGACTTGGAGGACCCGAAATCGATGAGGCACCCCTCGCCTGATGCGCGGCAGTACAGGAAGTTGCTCGGCTTGATGTCCCGGTGCACCAGCCCACGGCTATGCGTGTGCTTCAGCGCAGTTAGCAGCGCCCGCAGGTATCGCTTCACGTCCTGGAGCGAGGCGCCCCGCAGGAAGTCCCGGAAGTCATCCCCCTGCACGAAGGGGAAGGCCAGAACGCAGCCCCCCCCTTGCCGGCGCAGGTTGAGTAGGTACCGTAGCTGCACCACGTTCGGGCAGCCGCGCAGCCGGTTCAGCGCATTCACCTCCGTCGTCACCTGTCCCCGCACTCACCCACGCACCAAAAGCACACAGCAGCATGTCAACCTCCACAGGCATGCCAGCGCGCGGCGCTACCTCCTTACACACATGGTTATCTTGCCAGGTAGACCCCACTGGGACGGCAGCGCGGCGTGCATACTGGAACAGGCGAGGAGGAGGCACACCGCGCATGCCTGGGGCGCGGACATGGCGCGCACCTGGCTTGTGCTGAGCAGCGGGGAGAGGAACTTGAGCACCACGGCCTCTGCTCCTCCGCCGAGCAACGTCTCCGCCTGCGTGCGGTGTCGCAGGGCCTCGAACACTGCCCTGTATGACCCCTCTCCGAGCTTCGCCACCAGCGTGTGGCCCTCCACTGCTGGCATGTCGCCCCCCCACAGGTCAAACATGCCGGGAACCGCTGCCGAAAGCCGCGCCTTGGCCTTCCGCCGCCACTGCTCCTCCCGCTGCTCCTGCAATGTGAGTGGGAGGGGCACTGCGGCGCCGCTCCAGTGCTGGCCCACAGGCGGCATTGCGCCGTGACCCCTCGCCGCACGAGGCAGCATCCCCTGCCCACCTTCTCCGGGCCGGGGTGCAAGCTGCGTCACCTGATTGCCCTGGCCGCCTCCGCTTGACGCCCCCGCCACCAGCAAGCCCGCCGCAGAATGCTCCGGCACGAGCACGCCCTCCCCGCAAGTGCCCGCCGCGAGCGGCTGCACCGGGTCTTGTAGGTTGGCCATCGCGCCGCACACCTCCCGCTCGAACATGTCAATCTCGCGTGCGTCGCCCGCTGTCTCCGCTGTGCCGTGCATCCCCCCCTGGGAAGTGCGGATCTCATTGCGGTAACCCCCTGCGCTGCTGTCGTAACCCCCCTCCCCTATGGTAGGCAGCACGGGGGCAGGAGGTGCGCCGATTTCTGCTGCAGTGGGGAGAGTTGCGCCGGAGGGTTGCATCAGGCTCTCCCATTCGAGCTGGTAATTGTGCGAGCTGTCCTCCATCATCCCCGCCACGTCGACGTCTGTCCGCAGCCCTTCTAGTGCCTCCGGGTGGACGTCAGGACCTGCCAGCTCTCCGACGCTGCCGGCACCCCAACCGCCTCCGCCCGCGGCCCCGGGATCCCCCACCGCTCTCTCCCGGGCCGCACCGGCATCTTCAGCACCTCCCTGCGGGACCTTCTCGCCGTGCGTGCCCCTGCCGTCGCCCTCACCTTGAGAGACAGTTGCGTCTCCCCCGATGCCGCTGAGCGCAGTCTCCCCTTCCTGCATGGTGCGGAGAACACGCTTGCAGGCTTGGGAGACACCAGGCAGTGGCGAAGGGGGGGCACTGCTGCCACGGCTTGTCGTCGGAGCGGAATCTGACCATGCAGGCGGCGTTGGGCGTGGCGCCGGCTGTGGTAGGTTGCCGACCTCACCCGCAGTGCCAGCGCCGTGGTCCTGGATGTCGGAGGACGGGGTCTGACTCGGGTGCCCCTCTGTCCCCTCCGTGCCCTGAGTCCCCACTGTCTCTGATTGCCGCTTCCGTTTCAGCGGGCAGCTGGCTCCCTCCCCCGTCACTTCCAGCGGCCGCTTCTGCGTCAGCTGAGCACTGGCGTCTGCAGAGCGCTCCAATGTGATCTGCACCGCCTGGTCTCGGGAGGGGCGCTTGGGATCCCGCAGCCGCTTGAGCCTCACGTACTCACCGCATATGACGGACATCACCGAGCGCTGCGACAATCTCCACTTTTTACGCCGGACGGGACCGCCCCTCACCTTCCTGGAGATTCCCTTTGCCGTGGCTCCCGGCGGTGACGCCAGCGGGACGGTGCGCTGGTTCTGTTTGCAAGGCTCGGGCATCACCCCCGTGCCCCTGAGCTCTCCATTCACTGCCGTAGGCTCCGCCACGTAGGTTTGAGAGGACATGGAATCCGTAGCCTCCGAAGCTGCTACAGGTGGGACCGTGTCTGGCCACGGAGACTGCGCCGGGGCATCTGGAGGGAGGTCCCTGCTCGTGCACCCAACTGCAGTGTCAGAAGCTTCAAGGGGCAGGTAGAACATGGTCCACGGTCGGGCACCAGTGGAAGTCCTTCGCCCCGGTAAGCCCTCTGCGTGCACTGTGCCGCTTGTGTTCCCGTCACCCGCCTGCGCCGCATCGCCCTGTTGCCGCGGACCGGACTGCGCAGCAGCATCCTTGTCCTTCTGGCATGTGTGCCCTGTGTCACCCTGGTTCTTCTGGCCGAGCTGCGCTACTTCACCCTCGTCCCTCTGGTTGGACAGCGCCCCGTCACCCTCATCCGTCTCGTTTGCATTTGCCACGTCGCCCTCTTCCCTCTCTTCAGACTGCGCCACGCCACGTTCACCCCTCTGATTGGACTGCGCCACGTCGCCCTCGTCCCTCTGATTGGACTGCGCCACGCCGCCCTCATCCCTCTGATTGGACTGCGCCACGCCGCCCTCATCCCTCTGATTGGACTGCGCCACGCCGCCCTCATCCCTCTGATTGGACTGCGCCACGCCGCCCTCGTCCCTCTGATTGGACTGCGCCACGCCGCCCTCGTCCCTCTGATTGGACTGCGCCACGCCGCCCTCATCCCTCTGATTGGACTGCGCCACGCCGCCTCATCCCTCTGATTGGACTGTGCCACGCCGCCCCTCATCCCTCTGATTGGACTGCGCCACGCCGCCCTCGTCCCTCTGATTGGACTGCGCCCACGCCGCTCTCATCCCTCTGATTGGACTGCGCCACGTCGACCGCATCGTTCTTGTTGGACTGCGCCACGTCAACATCATTCCTCTGCTCTAACTGCGCCACGCCCCCATCGTTCCTCCGGTCTGACTGCGCGACGTCACCATCACCACCGTTCCTCTGCTCTGACTGCGCCACGTCACCATCGTTCCTCCAGTCTGACTGCGCCACGTCACCATTGATCCTCCGGTCTGACTGCGCCACGGCATCATTGTCTCTCGCGCCTGATTGCGTCACCTTGCCCTCATCCCCATGGCCTGGCTGTGGCACGTTGCTCTGCTCCCCGCTCCGCCCCAACCTCAAAGCCTCCTCTGGGATAATATCGGCTGTGATCGAAGGGGCCGTTGCCCCCTCCTCATCTCTCGCAGCTGTGACCGGCTCTGCCTCAGCCCACGTCATCCTCCCCGGCCCAGTCTGAGAAGGGGTCCCAACTGCCTCCGCCTCTTCCGCATAGCTGGAGAGCTGTCCTGCCCCGCCTCTGCTTATCACTGCAGTTCCAGCTGCCCCTTGCGAGGTATGGGCCTCCTCCACGCCGACGGCAGCGTGTGCCTCCGCCTCCTCCTCCCCGGTTGAAGCCGCCACACTAGGCTCGATGTTTGCGCCGCACTGCGCTTCGTGCGCAACTGAAGCTGGAGCTGTGGAAGCCTTGATCTGCTCCGTCGCCAGTTCAGGCTCCGCCCCTCCCCAGGATCCGGCCACCGCCACCGCCTGCATCGGCGCCTCCTCCATCTCTCCATCCTCGGGCGCTACTGCGCTTGCCACCAGCTCTGACCAGGACTGCTCCGGCTGTCTACCACCTGGTGCAACTCCACCGCCCACTTGCTCTGACGCCTCCGAGAGCACCCCCAAGTGCTGACTCACCAGGGCTGTATACGGCGGCCTGGCAGCTGGGATGGACCCAGAAGGCTGCCCCCCAGCTACTGGGAAACGCACTGGCTGCTCCAGCTCAGCAGGCACTGCTTGGGATCCATTGGCTGCAGCCCCCTCCGGACCCTCCTCCATGTCGTGTGCCACTGCCACTGCAGCCTCCTGAGCATCCAGCGTGTCACCCGCGGCCGCACGACTGGGATGCATCTGGGGCTGGCGGGCTTGCGGAGACGCGCCGCCACCACCATTAAGCGCGAGCGTGCCGTCTATTGAAAGAACGACCCCCATCAGCCCTTCCAGTGCACTCTCTGCCAGCGTACCCGCGAGGACCGCGCCATGCGGGCTCGCGGCTGCTGGAACCACGGCTCCAAACTTTGGCGGCGGCTGCATGGGTGATGCCAGCTTACCACCCATACCGGCAAATCCGGAGACGCCGGCAAGGGGCAGGTCATCGCGCGGCGCCACACCATGGGCAGGAAGATGCGAGGGTTGCGCTTGCATGTCCACGGCGGCGCCCGATTCAGCACGTTGCGTCGGGAGGCTGCCATGGCTTGCAGTGGGCACAGCGGGAGGGAGGGGGGTCCTCGCTGTGCCTACAACCGGTGATGTAGCCAAGGAGTCATTGGGTGGCATGGATGGGGAGTCGAGGGTTGAGCTGTCACGCGCCATGCTGGGCGTCCGGCCCCCCTTACCCCGGGCCCTCCCTCGCCCGCGGATTTTGGAGGGGCTCCTCGAATCCATCACAGGCGCCGCTGCAGGGGGCATATCCCGGATCACACCTCCTCGTGCACCAGTCCTACCCCGGGGTCGTCCACGGGGGCGGCCCCGCGCGGGGTAGTCCTCAGCGCTGCTCAGGGCGCGCGTGGAAGCAGCCGAGGGATCGCTCATGGGGGGCGCCGCGGTAAGTAGTGTGCTGTACGCCTTTGCCACGTCACCTCTTAGTGGCAGCACTGGCGGCGACAGTGGAGGCGCTGAACGCATCAGAGGCACAGGCTCCAGCCCCACCTGCACGTGTGATGCCAATTCAACCCCCCCGTCACTACTTGCTTGTCCGGGAGGCTGGGGACGGAGGCTGGTGAGTTGCACTGGTTGGGTGGGAGGCCAAGAGTGGCCGGGGAAAGATGCTGGCGGGGGAGGCTGATAAGTGAATGGACACACTGAACGGCATGAGGCCCGCCGACAAAAGCCAGCATGCCATCAACCCAGTGGATGTGAGAAGCGTTCAGGAACTTTACAGCTGTTCATCAGACATATGGAATCTACCCGGCCCGGGGGACTTTTCGTGCCTCTCTCGCACGGGCCGCATGGGGGATTTGTCATCGGAAGCACCATTCAGGTAAGGGGCAGAGAGCCAGGGGAGATTCTGGTGGGAGGGGAAGGGGTGAGTGCTGGAAGAACAGGAGAGAGCAAAGGAGAGTTACCATACGCATACCTGGATAAAGACGCGTGACACAGGGCGGGGCGGTGCCAAGATACCACCGACACATGCACCTCTAAACAATTGCAAAGCACCATGGATGGATGTATGTATGTACCAATCACCGCAGAGACCAAGGGAGGGCACAGAGCGAGGCGCTTCCCGCAGAGACCAAGGGAGGGCACAGAGCGAGGCGCTCCCCGCAGAGACCACGGGAGGGCACAGAGCGAGGCGCTCCCCGCAGAGATCACGGGAGGGCACAGAGCGAGGCGCTCCCCGCAGAGATCAAGGGAGGGCACAGAGCGAGGCGCTCCCCGCAGAGATCACGGGAGGGCACAGAGCGAGGCGCTCCCGCAGAGATCACGGGAGGGCACAGAGCGAGGCGCTCCCCGCAGAGATCACGGGAGGGCACAGAGCGAGGCGCTCCCCGCAGAGATCACGGGAGGGCACAGAGCGAGGCGCTCCCCGCAGAGATCACGGGAGGGCACAGAGCGAGGCGCTCCCCGCAGAGATCACGGGAGGGCACAGAGCGAGGCGCTCCCCGCAGAGATCACGGGAGGGCACAGAGCGAGGCGCTCCCGCAGAGATCACGGGAGGGCACAGAGCGAGGCGCTCCCCGCAGAGATCACGGGAGGGCACAGAGCGAGGCGCTCCC
>LGRX02007378.1:0-11505 GCA_001247695.2 Cymbomonas tetramitiformis | reverse complement strand
CGGCCACCAGAAACGTCTTCGGACCCGCTCCAACGTCTTGTCCCTGCCAGTGTGGCCTGCGGATGGTGCCTCGTGAGCTTCTCTCAACACTAGCTCCCGCAAGGGCGAGTCCGGTGCCAGCACCACCTGGTAGCGCCCTTCAGCCACTCTCCAAATGATGTCGCTTACCAACCGGAAATGCTCTGTGCGATGATGCTGGGTATTTAGCAGCTCCTGCTTCAAGGTCCTGAGATATTCGCTGCGTCTGTGCTCAGCTCTCAGCGCTCGCAAGAACACTCCTGGCTCCACTGTTCCCGACTTGTCTCTGACCTTTGCTGCTGCTCCGGAGAGCGTGACTGCTGGTTGCGCTGTGGGTCTCTCGCGTGGGGCCAGCTTGCTGGATGGCTTCTGCGGCCTGGCTACCACTACTAGCACTGGCCATGGGATTGGCAGTTCCTGCAGAGCCGCGCGGTGACCTCTCTCCTCTCCAGGTGAGGTAAACAGTCTGTTGGGCTCACCATGCTCGTTCACCCTTGGGATGACTTCTACGATCTCCAGGCCAAATTCACGTAGCAACGGTCGCCAACTCGCCTGAGGGAAGTCGGGCAACAAGAACAAGGCGGCTGTGTGGCACGGGTCCTGCTTTGCTTCAGATGCATAGTGTCGCAGAATGTCCTCAATGCTCACGTTGGGGTCTGAAAAGGGGGGGGTGCACCAGACGATACGACCCCTCCACTGCTCGTTCAAGCAATCAGTCCAGAATGTGCTCACCTGTCGGTTCTGACCCATAGCGTCACAGCACGCATCCACCTGGAATGGTCCTCCCAGTGCTCGAGAGTACTTGCTCTGCAGCCTAGCGAACTCCGAGGAGATCAACTTCCAATCCTGCTTGTCCACCAGCGGTTCTCCAGGTCGGATCCTTGGGCTTGCTTGCTGCTGCTCTGCTGCTGTCGCTGGCGGTTGTGCTGCTGGTTGCTGCACTGCTGCTGATGGCTGCTGCTGCTCCGCCACTGGCTTCTGAGCTACTGTTGCAGGCGGTTGTGCTGGGGGTGTCTCTGACAGAACGGCTTCTGCATCCAAGGGAGACGCTGGGTCATCACCTGTTGCTGATTGCTCTGCTGCTGCCGCTCTAGTAGTTACGCCCGCAAGGGCAGAGACTGCCGCCATCGTGGCCACTGTGTCCATGGCGTCGCGCCACAGGTCGGGGGTCTCCGCCCACCACAGTCCATTAAGCTGCGTCAGCTTCCCAGTTACCACAAGAGGGTTCACTGGAGGGTACTCCTCGTCCTCCTCGTCTGCTGAACTGAACCCCGCGTCCAACGGAGAGCTAGGGTCCTCCTTCCCCATCTTCTTCTCCTTTACCGCTGCGTTCACCTCAGCCTTAGCTTTGGTTACTTCTGCTGGGTTCCCCTTAGCTCCCGCTGCTCTTCGGCCCTCCTCCGCGGATACAGGCTGGTCGGTGCTCGGGTCCACATACCCCGCCTCCTTAAGCCCGTCTCGCGCTGTCGTCTGCACGTAGTCCGGTCGGCGAGAGGCCGCGTCCGGCCCCACCAGCGTGCGCCCTGGCACGTGCTCCATCGCATGCACGCCCACCTCCACCAGGTCCTCGTACCACCTCGCTTGTCGCCTGCTGAGTTCCCGGCCTGGAGCGCAGAGCCACTTCAGCGGCGCATGGTCTCCCATGAGTCGGAACTCCGTGAAGATAAGGTAATGCCTCCACGTTTGAGTCGTGCAGTGGTGAATCGCTGCTAACTCCCGTTCCCCTGCATGGTAGTTTTGTTCCGCTGATGAGAACTGCTTGCTCTCGAAGGCGATCGGCTGCAGGCCCTTCCCCAGGTCCTGCATCAGTACCCCAGCCAGTGCCACCGCACTAGCGTCCGTCTGTACGACGAATGGACTGGTGCCATTGTGAGCTGCCTTCTGATCTGGAAGGATCAACGTAGGGGCTGTGGTCAGCGCGTGCTTCAACCGTTCGAATGCTCGCTCCTGCTCTGGGCCCCACTCCCAGGGCACTAAGCTCTTGGTCAGCTTGGTGAGCGGGTGCGCCAGGTCAGAGAATCCTTGGATGTACCGCCTGTAGAACCCAGCTAGTCCCAGGAACTGTCTCACGTGCTTGACCGTCTCCAGCTTGGGCCAATCCCTTACTGCTGCGATCTTGTCCTGCTGGGGTCGGCATCCTTCACGATCAATTACATGCCCGAGGAACCGTACAGAGCGCTTGAAGCACCGCAGTTTTGATTCCTTCAGCCGGACTTTGTTCTGACGGCAGACCTCCAGCACCTGCTTCAAATGATCGAGGTGTTCAGTTGGGTTCTTACTGAAGATCATGATATCGTCCACGAACACCCTTACGAATGGGAGATGTCCTAGGTAGCTCTGCATCATACGCTGCCAGCAAGAAGGACTGTTTGACAACCCCATGGGCATAACCAGCCACTCATAAGCTCCGAACGGCGTGGTCATCGCTGTCTTCTCGATAGCGTCCTCCTCCATGGGCACCTGCCAGAATCCCCACAGAGCGTCCGCGGTGGAGAAGATAGTTGCTCCCTGGAGGTCATCAATGAGGGACTGTACGTCAGGGAGAGGGTAACGGTCCTTCACAGTGATCTCGTTGATCTGGCGATAGTCGATCACCAGTCGCAGCTCCTTGGGGTTGGAGGGCTTGGGCACCATCAGGACTGGACTGCCCCAAGGTGAAGACGAGGGACGGATGTATCCCTTTGCCAAGAGCTCGTCCAGTTGCCCACGAAGTTGTCGTAACTCCTCCATGGACAGCTTGTAGCACCTCTTGTGCCGTGCGCCATCACGGTACTCGGGGTCCACGCGCAGCGGCGATTTGTGGTCGCGGTCCACAAATCCAAAAGGCAAGACGCCCTTGGGAAGCTCCATGCCCACCACGTCCTGGTACCACTGCTTCAGCTTCACCAGCTCGTCCAGGATCCATTGTGGTACCTCTGCGTCCTCCTCATCCTGCTTAGCCTCCTTGGTCTCGCCTTCGTGCTGCTTGACCTTGCCATCCGCGCCGCTGCTCTGCTCTTCACTAGGTGTCGCTGCAGCAGCTGGTGCCTCTTTCCTGAAACAGCTATACCCATCTTTGCTTTGCCCTGCCTCAGCTTCTATAGGTGCTGCCAGTACTGGCTCGCTAACTCTGCGCGATCTCCTGTGGTTCACCCCTCTGCTCCTCCGTTGCTCCTGCTGCAGACGCAGAGCCTGCCCTGTTTTCCACAAACAGTATGCCTCCTCTTCCCACTCAGGTTCCAATTCCTCCGCGTGGTGCTGTGCAGCCTGCTCCCTGCGCTCTCGTGGAAGCATCTGGAATGCCTCCCATCTGGCCCTTGTGGGGTAAGGTCCCCAGTCTCGCACAGCGGGTTGCGCTGATGTGGGGCACGTCGCCGGTCGCAGAGCACACACCTGCTCCTGAGCCCAGTCCTCCTGCTCTGTTGCATCTTGTTCAGATTCAGACGAACTGCTGTCGGAGATTAGGGTGGCTATGCTTGCTACTGTGCTGTCGCTGTTGCAGCTTTCTTCGTCAGAGGTAACTTCCCCCCCCCTTTGCCTAGCGTTGTCACCCTCTGCTTCCGATGATGAGGATGAAGATGCCTCTGATAGGGCTGCAGAGGCCTCTAAGGGAGAGTTGGGGTCGTCGGTGGCCTCCATTTTAAATGTGCCATCTGGAGCCAGATACATCAGGTACGCCTCCTCGCCGCTATTCTTCAAGGCTCGCAGGTCCTTCCTGGCTTGCTTAGTACTGATAAGCTGTGCCTCTACCAGTCCCATGGCCTGCCCAGACCCTGTAGATGACGACCCTGGATTCGTGGATTGCATCCCGCAATGACTACCTTCTGTGACCCATGGCCAAACCGCACACTCCCATACTGTGCGTAGTCAAAGGTGATCCGCCGCTGAGCTCGTAACCAGTCACCCCCCAGCACCACGTCCCCTCCCAAGGATAAGGGCATCACTCGCAGAGTTACCTGCTTGGCATAACTTCCCTTCCGCGTCTCCGCCGTGAGCTTGGGTCGAATGCAAGAGTTGGCGTCTTAGACTGTGCCGTCTGCAACCTGCACCCGCATTGGTTTCTCATGGACTGATGGTTGAAGCTTGAGCTTCTTCACAGTCTCTAGGGATGTGAAGCTGGAGGAGGCCCCGGTATCGATGAGGACCTTCACTCTCACCTTGCCAATCCACGCCCAAAAGATCATGTTGAGAGTGGGCCCGGACGCATCCATGGCAGCTAGCACATGTTCGTCCAGCCACTCTCCCCAACGCCCCGCCCCCGCGTCCACGCCTATGTCCGGCCTGATGCTGGCCAGTTTGTGCAAACCTGGCTCCACTTCTCGCGGGTTCAGTTCTTCGTCAGAGTTGTCGTCGGGTAGGTGGTAAGTGCCTGCCTCCGCTATCAGGGCAGTCCAGCGGGCAGACCTGGTGATGGAGTCTTCCGGCGCTGGATCATCTGGCCAGGGTGCTGGTCTGGCGGTCGCCGTTTCCCTGCTCGCCTTCACCATCTTCCTCAGGTGCTCTATGCGGCCCTTCACCTGTACCATGGCACTCCTGACTCTGTGCTGATGCACCTCTGAACCTCCCTGAATCTCACCCTTCTGGCACCTGATGGCTGCAAGGCGCGCTGGTACACACCTTTTGTGCACGGGTGTCCCTGACTTCCTTGCCCGAACAAAGGGAACCTGATTTGTACCTCTGTTGGGGCGGATGCCTGCGCTGGTGCCACCTCTGGCTCCATCTCGCTTGGAGCCACCACAGTAACCGGGTGAGTCCGCTTCAACCACCTCACAGCTCGCCTCAGCTTCTCGGTTGCCTTTTGGGCTGGTCCCGGGCCATACCTCATCCGGTGGTCTTCTCTGAAATGGGTGTTCCACCGGTAGGGCTGGCTGTGTCGCCCCCTCACAGACCTCTCCTCCAGAGGCCTGGTCCCGCTCCTGTCGGCCTCAGCAAGGGGCGGAGTACTCCCCCTGCTGGCTCCGGGACCTATGCCTTGCGACCGGGAGAGGAACTGGCCCCCGCGGCCTCTCCCTCGCCAAAATCTGAACCCCTCTCCTGCGCGATGACTGCGAACGTCTCCTCCATAAGTTCCGGGCTTGCGCCAGAGTTCTCCAGGGTCTCGAACGCCTCATCCCAGATGCACTTTACCCATGCAGCTTTCTTCTGCTGGTCGTGCTGCTGCGGGCAGTCCCTCGCCAAGTGCTCCTTAGATTTGCATTTCCTGCAACCAGTGTACGTAGACGATCCAGGCAGCTGCCTGCCCTCCACTTCTGCCGGCGCTGTCGGTAGCGCGTAGCACTGCTCCACGTGCTCATCGAGGCACTCAACCAGCGCAGCCACTGGAAAGGGAGACTGGTCCCTGGCTGCCTTCAGTCCCACCGGATCCCGTCGCTCCTCCAATGTAGCCTGCTCCACGTATTTGCGCAGTAGTTCCGCCTCCCACCCAGATGGTCCAGTTGACTGATGAAAGTCCACCTTGCCCAACAGCTCCTTATGAACCCTCGCGTGCAACTCTGGTGTCAGTCCACTGAGGAAGATGCCGGGTAACGAGGCTCTGCTGACTGGACCGGTGACTCCGTGCTTATGCAGGGATTCCATCAGCTCAAACGCTTCCATTAGAGCGTGGTGGAAGGTCCGCGCATTCCTTCCTGCGTTCTTGCCCGAGGCCTGCCGAGACCGTGACAACATGCTGGGTAGAATGCTAAGGTGAGCGTCGCTGATGCAAGATCGAGCGAGGGTGCCGATCAGATCGTCCAGCGTATTCATCTGATTGGTTAGAACCTTCTGGTTTAGCAGCCCTTGGACTGATCCTTCCACCCTATCTCTGATGATCAGACGCAATTCTTCAGAGACGGTGGTGACCGTGGCTTCACTTCCATCGGCGTCCTCGTTCATCTTCTTCGTGGCCAGCGCTCTCTTCACCTGCGGCTCCTTGAAGTAATCTTGCAGCTCCCTCATCAGAAGTTTTAACGGTTGCAGCAAATGACCAGATGACTTCTCTCCCGCTGTCTGATCTAGAGGACACGTGTACGTAGTGATGCGCTCCCTTAGCTTCCGTAAGGTACTCAGGAGTCACATCGCGCCTACCCCGTCATCGAAATGCGAACGTCATTTTCAGTTATGGCACTCCAATTTAGTGATTGTTAACGCCGAAAAACGCCCGCGCCTAACATGGGTTCTGGACGCGAGTACTCTGTATACACACCACCGCCACGTGGCGGCGAGTAATTTTAACCGAAATGATGTTTTTTGAAAATGTTTTCTTACGGCGCACGCTCTGAGCTTCCTCCGAGGACTAGTTTCAGGCAGTTTAGCTCCGGTAGTTTATTTAGTCTGTGAGTCGGGCGTTAGTTTAAGGCAACTTCGCGGGAATATAGCGAAAAAACGAAACGCGCAAGGGGTGTTTCTCTTTTTGGAAATTGAAATCATTTCGTGTTTAAAAAAATTACGCGTTTCCGAATTTCGAGTCTATTCCTGTGTACCTGCATATTTTACCTCGACTTGTGCGACTTTCAAGCTTTGCAAAAGGCGTTGATGACGGCGTGCTAGGGTAGCATAGCTCTAGCTCGTCGGATGCTTCATCCCTGCCGACCACAGCTCGTTTTGACAATGTTTGACTGCTGTGGAGCCCTTTGAGCGCTCGCTGTCACTGGATAGAAGTCCTTCCCTGTGTCACCGTATTATTTTTTCTGAATTTTCAGCCCTGCTGGCTTTGTGCGCGCCTGTGACGTGAAGCGACCGATTACTTTCCAGACTTGGACCGGCCGTTTGCACCATTTTCGGGAAGACTGACCTCTGTTTATGCTGTTCGCAGGTGGTCCTATCATATCCTAAGAGTCCTACCTTATCTTTTGAGGAATCCTGTGGTAGTCTTGTATGCGGTTGTGAAAATCACTTCATTGGCCCGGCTCACTCTTTTCCTGAATCTCGACTGCTGCGTCTGAAAGTTCGTTTGCTCACCATCCTGATCTCGGGGTCCCCTCATTTTTTTCTGTTGGCGTGAACTGGTGACTGAAAGTTGCGTGCTGAGTCATTTTCGCTTGGCAGGTGTTTTTCCCCTAGTCCACACCCTATGAAGTTGCAGAGCGTCTTTTCACCAGCTTGTGCTGTGCGTTGAGTATTTTTCTCATGAGAGTTGTACTACACTGTGAAAGTATTATGCATATGCTTGGGCGTAGTGTGCATTTTAAGTACACAAGATAAATGAGACGCTTGTTTTCCCACGTATTGGAAGTCCCCCCCCATCCCCACATAATGATGTGCATTCGGTGAGAAACACGCGTGTGGCTTTAGCTCAAAAAGAGCGCCGGAACTTGTTTCGGAGATCTTAGTTTGACGCTGAGAAGCCACTGCCATAACCTGGCTGACCAGGTCCTAAAAGTACGATGTTGGGAATTGGGGCACGCACAGCAGGCAAAGGGATTGCTGATGCACAACGGATCCACGGGAATTTTCCCGTCTTGGTTTGGTGATGGAAACCTGTAAGCTGTGGTGCTAGCGGAGTGGCGGGAACGGTGTTAAGCGTCCCCGCCGTCGATTATCTTTTGGGTGAACTCCGTCCACAGTCACGCGTTCCTGACTGTCTGTTGCAACTGAGGAATTTTACTGTGGCAGTAGCTCAACTAAGAGCGCCGGGAACATTTTCCGGAGATCTCAGTGCAAACCTTAGTTGCCACTTGCATGCACAGCTTGTACACTGTGTCTTGGGAGTATACAAGACACTGCGTACAAGTTGTGCTGAAGTCGCACACAGTAAAGCATATATTTTATATCATATTCCCCTTGGAAATTCTTTGCTTCGGGGATAGATTCTCTGCTTTGAGCTGAGTGATTATGGCTTCAAGCTCCGTGACTTTCTCCACCTGATTACCCCTTGCCCGCTCAACCGAGGCATATTGAACTCGAAGGCTTTGAAGGGAACGTGCCGTAGTTTGTGGTCGTGTTTTGACAGGACTTTTTTCCACCGGTCCGACGTCTGTATCAGCACCATTGCGCTCCGTAGCTTGTGCTTGAATGTTGCTTGCACCCTTTGGAAAACGGAACACTTGGTTTCCTGTTTGGCCCCATAACCAAAGAGGGGTTCCCCGTATTTTCAAAGTGTTTAGGAGAGGACACGTATTAGTAAACCTGATATTTGAAGTGTTCTCAAGAACAAACACCTACTGAGAGTGTGAACATAGGGTTTCTGACCAGAACTCTAAGCGCGTGTGGTGAACAGCATGATATGGCATCACCAACATATATATCATAGCAAATACAGATATTATGCATGTTTTCAACAATATAGGGTGCCGTGTGCTTGATAAATGTTGTTCCGAAGCCTCATTTACGCAGCATGCAAATAACCATTGTCGTACGATAGTATTGGCATAGGGTACCCTGACTTTCACACACTGTTTTGACCAATTTACTACGAATCAGCAAAAACGGTCATTACCATTGGATTCCTCGACATCAAGTTACCTTAGTGTGTCCTACATATAACTTATATATAAACAGTTTAAGTAAGTTAATGAACCCTAAGCGAAAATCGTTTTTAGACCCCCCGTAGGTGCGATGTGGTCTGTCCTCTGCCTCCAGCTTCTTCAGCTGTGTCTGCTCCAACCGCGCTGGATCGGTCTCTGACCGCGGTGGAGGTTCACGTTCCTACTCGGACGCGTCTCTGCGAGGCGGAGGTCCACGTTCCTGCTCAGGTGCGTCTCTGTGGGGCGAAGGGTCTGGATCTGGCGGGGGCTGCTGATCACTAGTACTCCGCGGCTGAGACTGTGGCGTTGTCACATCGGGCGTGGGAATGATGGGCAGCTGAGCTAAGGCTCCTGTCCAGGGGGGTTTAGTGCACTCCTGACAAAGAGGCACCTGCACACAGGTCCGGTTGGAGCCCAACATCACATCCCAGATTAATCCGGGAGTGACCCGGATCTGGCCCTCGGGCGATCGCAGTAAGCGACCACACCGGACACACCCTGCGCCTTCGGGTACCGTGTGACCTGTGTCGCTTATGAGCTGCATCACTGGACTGGGCAGGGTCTCGCGAACTCTATGGTTCTTTGCGTGCCCATAACTCACAGCTAAATTGGAATACTTTGCTGCAATGGCGGTAGCTTCTTCCACCCCCGAGTTGTGCACCCTCACGTGGTCCCGGATACCTTGTTCCACAGTGATAGGAACTGAGGGGTATCTCCACTCCTCCAAGGCTGCTATCTCCGAGCTCGAAGGTTGTGCTGAAGATACTGAACTCGACACTCCCCCTCCAGTCCCCGAGGTCTGCGCTGTACTGGCTCCAGAATGGTTATGCACCGCCAATTGCCATGCCTCATCCTCACTCAGCGTTGGATGTAGGGCTTTGGTGTGTTCGTACCACACCAAGTCTGTGTCCTTCGGTGTGGGGGAACGCACTGGCAACGGGTGAGGGGTATTCCTCTCCTGCAGCACTGTCCTCTGGGCAGCCATCATAGCTTCCCACCCCTCTTGCTCCCAGTGCACGTCTTCCCCTGCGGCCTTCGCACTGGCTATAGCCCGCTGTCTCTCCGCAGGCAGACACTCGAAGGCCTGGTCTCTAAGAGCCTTGTCCTTCAGCAGGGTTTTCACCGCCATCTCTGGCGTCAGGGAGTGGTTCTCCTCAGCCGCTACAGCAGCCCTAGCCTTTCCCTTCTCCTCAGCAGTGAACTTGCTTCGCTTCTTGGGCTTCTTGGACTTCTTCTTCTTCTTCTTGAATCTTCGCCGCCCTCTGCTCCGCTCTCCACTGTCGTCACTGCTGCTGCTGCGGTATCTGCGCTCTCGCTCTGGCGATACTGATTTCTCACTGAGCGATGATTCGCTACCGCTGCTGCTGCTGGGATCATCCTCAGGGGACCCCCGCTGGGCCGGCTGGCTGTTGCTGGGTGCTGCCACCAATGATGCTGACTGATCTGACGGAACCTCAGGGAGCACAGCAAACCTGTTGCTCTGAGCTGGGTGCTCATCTCGTCGGTTCAGAGGTCGTGCTCGTCCGAAGTTAATTCCCGCAAAGAACTTAATGGGAATTCCTCCTTCGTGTCTGAGAGCCCCATGTCTCAACATGCGAGCGTACTCCCTCGAGCTCACTTGGTCCTTCAGGTCCTGCAGATTTGTCACAGTGGCTGCGTACAACTGCAAACGGCCAGGCTGGGTACGTGGTTCATTATTAAACCAACGTACGAGTGTCTCTCTCTCCTTCCTGGTAGCTGCTATCAACTGCAGCCGAACTGGGGTGCTCCGCTGAGATCCAGCGCTCTCCCCACTATGGTCGCTCCAGAGGGAATTGTCGTCCTCAGTCCACTTCAGTATCCTCACCTTCTGATCTGGCCCTTTCCTTCTATGAACTCTACCGAGAACATCTTGCTCAGACAATCTTCCTGGGCCTTTATGCTGGGGTCTGGTAAAAGATCGGGATGACGTACTGGCTGCAGGTGCTGAGCAGCTGAGGTTGAGCCACTGATGGGTGCAACTGGGTCCGGTTTGTGAACTGGCAAGTCCGCAGGCTGTAACCCGTGTGTCTCTCTCAGCTGTCTGACCGAACGCACTCCTGCTTGCAGTTGCGATCCATGAGCCTCCAATGCAGTCACTAAGCCTGGACTGACTAGGTCACCTGACGCTGGCATCGGTGCTGGAGGGTTACCGGGTGCTGGCAGCTGGGGAAACACATCCACGTAACTGAGCTGAGCAGCGCTCGTGTGAACCGCTGGAACGACACCCACATGGACTACCGGGGCAGCGCTTGCCAAGGTTGCTGGAGCAGCGCTTGCGTGAGCGATTGAGGCGGCGCTCGCGTGAGCCGCTGGGGCAGCGCCTGCGTGGGCCGCTGGGACCGCGCCTGCGTGCGCAGTTGGGGTAGCGCCTGCGTGAGCAGCTGGGGCGACGCTTGTGTGAGCCGCTGGGGCAGCGCCTGCGTGGGTTGCTGGGACCGCGCCTGCGTGCGCAGTCGGGGTAGCGCCTGCGTGGACTGCTGGGGCAGCGCCTGCGTGGGCCGTTGGGGCGACGCTTGCGTGAGCCGCTGGGGCAGCGCCTGCGTGGGCCGCTGGGACAGCGCTTGCTTGGACGGCTGAGGCAGAACCTGCATGGCCCGCTGAAGCAACGTTTACTGCTGGCTGTGCTAGTGGCACATTCACGGCAGCTGGAGAGCTAGCTGCTCGTGACGCTCGCTCAGTCGTTGCCTGTGCCAGTCGCCGCAACATCCCGACGCTTGCCGCCCGTTCTTCAGTCGTCGGCCCCCCTGGCGTTGCTACCGCTACGCTGGCCCCTGTCGCTGGTGTCGCAGAATTTTGGCCAGGGCCTCCGGCGGCCCCTGTTGCCATGGGGACCCGATCCCCCATCGTCGGGCAAGACACTGCTGCGCTGGCCCCTGTTACTGACGTCGCAGAAAATTGGCCAGGGCCTCCGGCGGCCCTTGTTGCCATGGGGACCCGATCCCCCATCGTCGGGCAAGACACCGCTGCGCTGGCCCCTGTCACTGACGTCGCAGAAAATTGGCCAGGGCCTCCGGCGGCCCCTGTTGCTATGGGGACCCGATCC